>CAUYLG010068457.1:0-49249 GCA_963573385.1 Cacajao melanocephalus | reverse complement strand
CTGTTTCTTAGTTTTCCTTTGGCAGACGCCCCTTCCCCACAGAGCTTGGCCTTCCCAGGTTCAGCTGTGCTTACTGTGAAACTCTCAGTCCTCAGCGCTTCCAATTGCTGTTCTCCTTGTGGGGATGGGACCAGCCGAGCCGGACTCAATGGGCACCCCGTCCCGTATACTCTGCGCCGAGAAGCACCATGCCGGGGTGCTGGCAAAACAGCTGCACCGGCCAAAAAAGTCGCGCTGGCGACTCGTGTGGCTCCTCTGCCGGGAATCTGCCAATCTGTGGGCAACAAAAATTCGTCTGAAAGTGCGGCGTCCACTCGCTGTCTGCGCTTTCACTAGGAGCTACAATCCTGAGCTGTTGTTAATCGGCCATCTTGGATCTCTCTCCGCCTCCTTTTTTTCTTCCTTTTTTTTTTTTTTTTTTTTTTAGATGGAGTCTTCCTTTATCACCCAGGCTAGAGTCGGGTGGTAAGATCTAACCTCTGCCTCCCAGGTTCAAGCAGTTTTCCTGCCTCAGCCTGCTGAGCAGCTGAGATTACAGGTGCCTACCACCACACCCAGCTCGTTTTTGTATTTTTAGTAGAGTTGGGGATTCCCCATGTTGGCCAGGTTGGTCTCAAACTCCTGACCTCAAGTGTTCTGCCCACCTTGGCCTTCCAAAGTGCTGGGATTATAGGCGTGAGCCACCGCACCTGGCCTCTTCCCTCCTTTTTGAATTTAACATCAAGTATATCTAAATTATCTGAAAATAATATGCTTTTCTTACATTTGTTACTTTGTTTACAGTACTTGCTTAGCAAACTTTTTTTCCTTAATAGACTAAAAAATTTGTTCATTTTCTGAATTTTTCTGGATGACAGTTACTGAAGTATAAATTTAGAAGATTTAGCCAGGCCCTGTGGCTCACACCTGCAATCCTAGCACTTTGGGAGTCTGAGGTGGGCAGATCACTTGAGGTCAGGGGCTCGAGAGCAGCCTGGCCAACATGGGGAAATCCCTTCTCTACTAAAAATACTAAAATACAAAAATTAGCCAGTGTGGTGGCAGGTGCCTGTAATTATAGTTACTTGGGTGGCTGAGGCACAAGGATTCCTTTAACTCGGGAGGTGGAGGTTGCAGTGAGCTGAGATCATGCCATTGTGATCCAGCCTGGGTAATAGAGTGAGACCCTGTCTTTAAAAAAACAAAAATAAAATAAATTGAGAAGATTTTATTTTTCATTTTGAACTACTTTATCCAAAGTAACTTTTGTTATTAATTCCTATTTATTGTAATTATTGAGTATTAATCACAAATAGTTCTTAATCATATTTTGTGTTAGCAGGGTACCGTGTAATTATTTTCATGCTTGTATTTTGCTACAGTAAACAGGATAGTTTAGAAAGGCCATAATTAATAGATATTCAAAAGCTGCTTTGATGTCCTTAGATGAAAGCTATGCTTCCAACGCCAAATGCTAGTATTTTTAATTATCATTCTCCTTTTTAATTTGAAATAATGGCTTGAGTACTGTAGTGCTTGCTACAGGATTGTTAGCCTGTAATGTTTAATGTGAATGTGCAGAGAACATTTTAGAAACTTTTTTTTTGATAGAGGATCTTGCTCTGTCACCCAGGCTGTAGTGCAGTGGCGTGATATCGATTCACTGCAACCTCTGCCTCCTGGGTTCAAGCAACTCTCATGCCTCAGTCTCCCAAGTAGGTGGGACTACAGGCATGCGCTGCCACACCTGGCTAATTTTTGTATTTTTAGTAGAGATGGAATTTCAGGCTGGTCTTGAACTCCTGGCTTCAAGTGATCCACCCTCTTGGGACTTGCAAAGTGCTGAGATTACAGACATGAGCCACCACACCAGGCCAGAAATGATTAAAATTTATCTATCAAAAAATGCACTTTTAGATTCAGATTGTTTCCTATTTGAATACAGTTGCAGAAGCATGTTGTCAGATACTTTCCCATGACATTAACAGATAGTTAGCTAGCTTTGTTGTAAGGTATAGAAATACGATTGCTGATGCCTGAGGTTGTGTTTTATAAGGTGAATGAATTTTATTTGAGGTTTTGTAGACTTCAAATTGGGAGATCCTTGAGGTGATGAAATAGAAAGTTTAACTACTTTCATCTTTTTTTGGAGTAGTTTTCGTTTGCTTTCTCCATTTTCTTGTACCTCATCTTGTCTGTAACTACTTGTAAATGCAACTTTTATCTGCAGCCCCTGAAAAGTAATTGCTCATAGGTTCCCGATTTCTCGTAATAACCAAATCAGTTGATTGGCATTTTTTTTTCTGTGCTCATTGTGCTTATTCATTAGAGAGAATCGGATTCTGTTAATCTTCATGAAGGATCTCATCTCTTTGCTTCCCTTATACTGTATTTTCTCTTTATGTCTTGAGCTGCACCTCTTTTCCCTTCCTTACTGGCTCAACTTCTTACTTCTATGCCCAAATTCCTGTATCTCCGGATCAACTTCTTCTAACATTTCTATTGTCATTATCAGTCAGTACACATTCAGATGGCTCTTATTCATTTTTTGGTCTTTACCACCATAATTAAATGATTCTGAAATCTGTTTTGTTCCTTGATCTGTTTTCCTGCACTTAAGGCTCTTATTCTTACTAATGGGAATCTTCACCTGGTTGCCTTGTTGTCTCCTATAACTTCTGGTGTGTTCAAAATCAAAGTCTTCATCTTAGAACAAACTTCTTGGCTTTCTTTGATTTTGTTATTGGTACTGGTGTTATTATTCATGTAGCCTCATTTTAATTATCGTTGATTCTCTTATCCCCGTTCAGTTTATTTAGGCACACAGTTCTGTTCTAACTTTGATTAACACAGTTTGCGCTGGGCGCGATGGCTCACGCCTGTAATCCAGCACTTTGGGAGGCTGAGGTGGATGGATTGCTTGAGCCCAGGAGTTTCAGACCAGCCTGGGCAACAGGGTGAAACCCTGTCTCTACTAAAAATAAAAATTAGCCAGTGGCTCACGCCTGTAATCCCAGCACTTTGGAAGGCTGAGCTGGGTGGATCATGAGGTCAGGAGATCAAGACCATCCTGGCGAACATGGTGAAACCCTTTCTCTACTTAAAAAAAAAATACAAAAAAATTAGCCGGGCGTGGTGGCACATGTCTGTCATTCCAGCTGCTTGGGAGGCTGAGACAGGAGAATTGCTTGAACCTGGGAAGGGGAGATTGCAGTGAGCTGAGATCGTGCCAGTGCACTCCAGCCTGGGCAATAGAGCAAGACTGTCTCAAAAAAAAAAAATAAATAAAATTAATGAGATGTGGTGTCGAATGGCTGTGGTCCCAGCTACTCAGGAGGATGAAGTGGAAGGAGGGCTTGAGCCAGGGAGGCGGAGGTTGCACTGAGCTGAGATGGTGCCACTGTATTCCCGCCTAGGTGTTAGAGCCAAAGCTTGTCTCAAAACGAAACACAACAAAACAAAACACCACACACAGTTTGGGAAATGCTGGTTTTTACAAAATTGAGGTTGGTTGATTTGTTATTTACCTAATTCATTTGCTGAATTGGCCTAAGAGCAGGAGGAGGTTCTTATTTCTTTAATAGAAGTTTTGTGGTGACTGTGGTTTAAAAGAAAGTGTCATGGCATTGTGGAAGGCCTTTTAAAGGTGTTGGTGCTTGAGCATGACTGAGACTGTGACCTTTTCTGCTATGATTTCCTGCTAATTGGAGAGGTATCACTTCAATCCAGGCACCTGTTTTTACATGAACACGTCTGCTTCAGTGTGAGGCAGTTCATTCCAAAGGCACATGAAAAATGTTTGGCAGACTGGGTACATACATACAACTCAACTTTTATGTTTAACTGTGCCCTTAGTTTCTAAGCGTAGTTTTCCCTCTAATTTATCAATATCAGAACCCTCTGGAAAGTCTTCTATTGTGATAGCTGTTATACCTGATTAACTTTTTTTATTCCCCTGCACATCTGAAACCTGGCATGCTCATTTCCTATCACTGTCCACAGTAGACATGTTTCTTGGCAAGTTTTAAGGGCAGAGGTTGCTGGGATTCTTTCTGTGTGCATCTTATGGTTGCTAAATCAGAAACTTTTTAGATGGATAAGCTGGCACTTGCAGTACCAGTGCTTAGTGAAAGAAGGAAACAGACCTCAACATGCCACAACAAATGCACAAAACCAAAAATTTTATCACGTTATAGTTAATTACTTCAAAAGGCAATTTAACTTCTCTAGATTATTTGTAAATGCTGACGAAGTCAGAGTGGAGAACAGCTCAAGCCCTTGCTAGACAAATAAAACTAATGAAACTATTAATTTTGTTCATTGGAGAAGAATTATGAAGAAAGATATTAATAAGGTGTTTCATGTCTTGACTCTTCTCTAGATTATTCTTTTCTGTAGTATTCCCATGTTCTCTGATTCTTTCTACCAGATATTTGGTGATGGATGTCATACTTAGGAAAGTGAAGTAAAAAGAGGAAGTTTCTTTTTGCTAATAGGTAAACTTGGTCACATTGGCCCACATATAATATATCTAGTTACTGTAATGTATATTTTATTGGTTAAATAGCAATTCTTAAAAGTTTGGTTTTATGCATTTTAACCTAGATTATTAATGTAGCTATTGTCTGAGGTTCAACAATGATTTGTTTTTAGGTAGGTTTAGCATTCAGAAGCCTTTTCCCACATCACTACACATATCTTGCCGCATCACTGTTTATGACTTCATAGTATTCTGTTATATGATTGCACTGTATTTTTTATTACTTAATTTTTTGATTGATAATACATGTACATAGTACAAAATACAAATGACCTGAAAGAGTATACAGTAAAAAGCAAAGTGTCTCTCTTTGTTCCCTTTTCAGGTTGTAGTAACTGTTACACATTTCTTTTGTGTTCCTCCAGAGATAGTCTACATAAATACAAACCAGTACATAATCATGTCTGATATATATGTACACACAAAAATGGCAACATATGGTACCTTCTGTTCCATATAATGCTTGTTTTTCCCCCTCAATTAGAAGACATTCCATAGAGGTTCCTGACCTTGTGATCTGCCTACCTCGGCCTTTCAAAGTGCTGGGATTACAAGCATGAGCCACTGTGCCTGGCCAGAAATAATCTTAAATATGGAAAAAGCTTTATAAATATAGATACATATTACAGAATTGTTTATAATAACACCAAAATTGGAAACAATCTAAAGATTTTAAATTAATGTTTAAGGAAACGGATCTATTCACACAAGGAAATATTATTTAATCATGTAGTGTTTTTGAAGAGTTTATAATATAGGGAAATGCTTATACTAGACTGTTATGTAAATAAAAGTAGACTACAGAATTGTATATCATCTTAAAGACTAGAAGGAAATTTGGAAAATATTAATTTTGGTAATTTTTTTTATAATTATGGGATTGTGGTTCCCCTCATCCATATTCCCCAAATTTTCTGTACTGTGCATGCTTTTTTTTTCTAATGAAAAAATAGCAAGCAAAAATAAATATTTTGATCTCAAAAAATAGTTTAGATAAGATACTACCACCAGATATTATCAAAGTATTTAGTGGCATTTGACAGAGCTAGGAAATTGATTTATAAACAGTGAATAGAGGGTAGGAAGAGAGAATCCAAATTAACAGACTGTTATGGGAATCAGTGCTAAACCCATTTCAGATTAGGCATTTGTAAATGATCTGAAAGAAGTATACTGTGATCCTCCAAATTTGTAGCTCTTTTGGGTATAAAATGCCAATGGAATTGGTTTTAGCTGTATGAACATTTTGAGATCATATATGAATGGACAGAAAAGTAATAAGTGATTTCCAGTTGGTCAAATATGAGGTGGCTGGTACACAGTAAATATTATTTATTGAGATTGTTAATTTCCCCGTGCCATTGTATTCTGAAATACAGTGTGGCCAAAAATGTAAATAAATGCTTAAAAAGTTTACATAAATTAGTAGATAATAAGGCATCCAAGATATTTGGATTTAGCCTAACCTTGAGGTTTATATCAAGGTGAACAATTAGTGTTTTTTGCAGCATGATTTTTATTTTAATTTTAGCTTTTTAAATTTGTTTTGGTTTGATACAGTACTGCTCTGGATAGTTTTGGATCAGACTTGCTGTGACAGTTCTTACACTCCCTAAGGCGCTGTACCAAGGGCATGCTATTTTCTGTGTGACGAACCCTATCACAGATACTTAAAAACAAACAACATCCCTTGAGATATAGCTAAAAATAAGATATGAATTTTGTAAAAAGCATAGCAATAAATTCCAAGTGTGTTATCATAGTAGGGCATTAGTAATGAGAGAAAGGATTCGGAGAAAGCTGCTGAAGTGTTACTTGTTTTAAATGAGATTTTGTAGTTGGTAAGGCTTTTCAGAAACACTTTTCATTTTGGTGAGAAGCAGTGGTTCCCAAATGCTGATTTTTGATGAAATTTTCACTGTTTTGCATTGAAAGTAAGAATATCAGAACATTGTAGTGATTGGGGTTTTCATAGTCGTACTATATCTCATGAATTTTAAGATGTACATTTTCCCACATTTTTACGCTTCTGAAATTGAGATGTGTTTTCCAATCAGTGGCAACTTAAAATTGTCATTTGGAAAATAGTTGTCACTGCCTGTTCATTTGGTAGTTAATCCTACTGATATGACTGACTAACATCACCCCATTGATGTTTTAGTTAGCATGCCAGTTAAGTACCAATTATAGAAGGTGTACCATCCCTGGATTGTTTTCTGAAACTTTCAGTTATGTCTTCCAGTGATATCTTTTGATAAGATTAGAAAAAGACTGTGTTGAGACTTGGGCAATATATGTCAGAGGCTTGGAAGAGAGTCCCAGAGCAATAGAGAAACACTTTCAAAAAAATGTTGGATCATGAATTCTTATTGATACAAAGGATGATACTACAGAAAAACAAGGATTGCTGATGACTCTGAGTAAAAAGCAATTTAATGATTAGATTGTGAATGTTGAAGAAAATTTTAAGAATATTTATTTTGCTTTTGTGTTTTGTATAATAAGCACAAGAGTTACAATATATCTGAATAAGTTTATTTTTTTTGTTTTTAAAATTATTTCCATTATTTTCTTTTTTTCTTTCTCCTTTCTTTCTCTCTTTTTTCTTCCTTTCTTCCTTTCTTTTTCTTTCTTTCTCTCTTTTTTCTTCCTTTCCTTTCTTTTTCTTTCTTTCTCTCTTTTCTTTCTTTCTTCTCTCTCTCTCTCTCTCTCTCTCTCTCTCTCTCTTTTGAGACAGAGTCTTACTGTGTTATCCAGGCTGGAGTACAGTGGTGTTATCTCAGCTCTACCTCCCAGGTTCAAGCAATTCTCTTGCCTCAGCCTCCCAAGTCTGGGGTTACAGGGACACGCCACTGTGCCTGGCTAGTTTTTTCTGTACTTTTAGTAGAGAGAGGGTTTCGCTATGTTGTCTAGGGTGGTCTTGAACTCTTGATCTCAAGTTATCTGCCCGCCTGGGCATTCCAAAGTGCTGGGATTACAGGCGTGAGCCACCATGGCTAGCCAAAGAAATACCCTTCAATTGCTTGTTCACTAATAGGGTTTCTTTTTCTTTTCTTTCTTTTTTTTTTTTTTTCCTTTTCAAGGCGGAGTCTTGCTCTGCCACCCAGGCTGGAGTGCGGTGGTGTGATCTCTGCTCACTGCAACCTCTGCCTCCCGGGTTCAAGCGATGCCTCCCACGTAGCTGGGATTACAGGCACCTGCCACCACACCTGGCTAATTTTTGTATTTTTAGTAGAGACAGGGGTTTGCCATGTTGGGTAGGCTGGTCTTGAACTCCTGACCTCAGGTGATCCGCCTGCCTCAGTCTCCCAAAGTGTTGGGATTACAGGCGTGAACCATTGTGCCCAGCAATAATATATATCTGAACAAGTTTAAAAAATTCTGCCAATAAGTGTAAAATGACATAATGCTAAGCAATAGAAACCCTATGTCATAGTTTAAGAGGGTTTTTTTTCCTTCTTAGTGGTAGGTTTTTTTTTTTTTTTTTTTTTGTGATGGAGTCTTGCTCTGTCGCCAGGCTGGAGTGCAGTGGCGCAATCTCTGCTCACTGCAACCTCTGCCTCCTGGGTTCAAGTGATTCTTCCGCCTCAGCCTCCCGAGTAGCTGGGACTACAGGCGCGTGCTACCACGCCCGGCTAATTTTTATATTTTTAGTAGAGACAGGGTTTCACCATTTTGGCCAGGATGGTCTCGATCTCTTGACCTCGTGATCTGCCCACCTCAGACTCCCAAAGTGCTGGGATTATAGGCATGAGCCACTGTGCCCGGCCTTAGTGGTATTTTAAAAAAAAATTATTATTTTTTTGTGATGGAGTCTTGCTCTGTCACCCAGGCTGGAGTGCAGTGTCGAGATCTCGGCTCACTGCAGCCTCTGCCTCCTGGGTTCAAGCAATTCTCTACCTCAGCCTCCTGAGTAGTTGGGATTACAGGCATGTGCCACCATGCCCGGCTAATTTTTGTGTTTTTGTTTCATCATCTTTGCCAGGCTGATCTTGAACTCCTGACCTTGTGATCCTCCAGCCTTGGCCTTCCAAAGTGCTGGGATTATAGGCGTGAGCCACCGCACCTGGTGATGGTATCTTTTAAGTTATTTTTAAATTTTTTATTTTTTGTGGGTACTTAGTAGGCATATATATTTATGGGTGTACATGAGATGTTTTGATACAGGCATGCAATATGAAATAAGCACATAATGGAGAATGGAGTATCCATTCCCTTAATCATTTATCCTTTGAGTTACAAACAATCCAGTTATACTCTTTAAATTATTTTAAAATGAGCAATTAAGTTATTAGTGATTGTAACTAACCTATTATGCTATCAAACATAGGTCCTGTTTCTTCTATACACACACACACACACACACGTATTGTACCCATTAACCATCTCCACCTCCCAACCTTCCAGTACCCTTCCCAGCCTCTGGTAACCATTCTTCTACTATGTCCATGAGTTTAATTGTTTTTTTAGATCCCACAAATAAATGAGAACTTGTATTGTTTGTCTTTCTGGTGCCTGGCTTATTTAACTTAACATAATGATCTCCAGTTCTATCCATGTTGTTGCAGATGACTGGATCTCATTCTTTTTTATGGCTGAATAGTACTCCATTATGTGTATGTAGCACATTTTCTTTATCCATTCATCTCTTGATGGACGCTTAAGATGCATCCAATCTTAGTTATTGTAAGCAGTGCTGCAACAACCATAGGAGTGCAGATATCTCTTAAATATACTGATTTCCTTTTTTTGGGGGGGTATACACCCAGCAACAGAATTACTGGATCCTATAGTAGCTCAATTTTCAGTTTTTTTGGGGAACCTCCAACTGTTCTCCTTAGTGGTTGTACTGTAGTGATTGTACTATACATTTCCTCCAACAGTGTACAATGGCTTCCTTTTTTTACACTTCTCTTTGGATATAAGCCATTTTAACTGGAATGAGATGATAATCTCATTGTACTTTTGATTTGTATTTCTGTGATCATCAGTGATGCTGAGCACCTTTTCATATGCCTGTTTGCCATTTGTATATCTTCTTTTGAGAAATGTCTATTCAGATCTTTTGTCCATTTTTGATCCAGTTATTAGATTTTTTTCTTGTGGAGTTGTTAGTGCTCCTTGTATATTCTGTTTATTGATGGCATCTTGAGATTGATGAATTGTAGTTAATTTTGGTGTTAGATTATTTCTTTTATGAAATGATGATGATAGATAAATGGTTATGTGTTTTAAATGTCCTTTTTTTAGCAAAATAAATTGGAAGCTCTGTTGGTTCCCCAAATTTCTTTTGATTTTTTTTTTTTTTTTTTTTTTTTTTTTTTTGAGACGGAGTTTCACTCTGTCGCCCAGGCTGGAGTGCAATGACACTGCAGCCTCCGTCTTGGGAGTTCAAGTAATTCTCCTGCCTCAGCCTCCTGAGTAGCTGGGACTACAGGCGTGTGCCACCACACCTGGCTAAATTTTGTATTTTTAGTAGAGACAGGGTTTCGCATGTTGGCCAGGCTCTCAAAGTGCTGACCTCAGGTGGTCCATCTGCCTTGGCCTCCCAAAGTGCAGGGATTACAGGTGTGAGCCACCACACCCTCTTTTGAAATTTTATTGGCCTGTGAAAATCTGAGATCCAGGAACCACTGTTTAAAAAAAATCTGGTGTATTCATCTTATTATTTATAGATTTCTCACTATAGATCAGTTTATTTCTTAATTTTGTTTGAATGTATTTCACAGAATGATTAATAATGAAACACTAGGTGCCAACAGCCTACTTCTATTTGGCTTTTTACGTATTGCTTCTTGTTACTTTATACCCAATCATGTGGGGCTGAGTATTACCTATAAAAGAATGGAAGAAGGTTGTGGCAGTTGGTCATTCTTTAACTTACATATGTAGAATAGTTTGAGCAATACTAGAAGGGTCCCTTGTGGAGAAATGTTTCTCTTACACACTTGTCCTGGTATCTAAAATACATCTTTATCTAGACCTTGGTTTTATCTCTAAAGGAAACTTTGTATACATATGGATTTGAGAATTTTGTGACAACCATTGATCTAGACTGGTTGCTGGAGTGTATCCTATAGGCCAGCAACATTGCTGTCACCTGAGAAGCGTGTTAGAGCCTGACCAACATGGAGAAACCCTGTCTCTACTAAAAACACAAAATTAGCCAAGCATTGTGGCACATGCCTGTAATCCCAGCTACTCGGGAGGCTGAGGCAGGAGAATCTCTTGAACCCAGGAGGTAGAGGTTGCGGTAAGCTAAGATCGTGCTATTGCACTCCAGACTGGGCAACAAGAGTGAAACTCCATCTCAAAAAAATAAAAGAAAAAGAAAAAAAATGCAGAATCTCAGTGCTACTATATAACTGTAGAATCAGAATCAGCATTTTAACAAGATTCTCAGATGGTTCATACTCAATATTAAGTTTGAAAAGAGTTTATAGAACACATGACTTCTGTCTGAAGTAAGGAGGAGCAGGCTAAACAGCAATAGAGAAGTATAGAAAACCAATTTGCCTTAGTTTATTACCTTATTTTAGAATAGTTCTGCTAATAGTTGCAAAGGAATTCTTGAAAAGCAGGTGTGTGTGCATGTGTGTGCGTTTAGTGTCTGGTTTTGTCACCATGCAAATAAACATACTTGGAAAATATTCTCTGAATCAAGTGGGATTCAGATAGAAGTGTTACTGCATTTCCTGCAGCACATTGTTTGTTATCTATTTCTTGAGGAAATACCTTAGCTTAATTCTTTGGGAACCTACTTTTACTATTTTATCCAAAAAAGTGAATGCCCAATTTCCCTCTAAGGGCAAGGTCACACAAACATTAAGTAGTTTTGCTAGGATTTAAGAATGCTTTTTCTTTTTCTCTTTATCAGTGTTTCTTTAAACCCAGTGGTATTTGAAAAACAAAGCGCATATTTCTGCATCCTTCATGTATCAAGGATATCATATTGCCAAATATTGGCTAGTCTCTGTGGAAGAACTCAGATTCACCTTTTTACTTGACACTTTATAGATAATTAAGCAACCATATGTAATAAATAGGTATGCCTAATTATCTTATTCAAAGATGAGTGGGAAACTTGGAAGTTTGGCTCTTACCTTAGCATCCTTGGGAAGAAATTGGTTCTTTTACAGAAGTAGCCGTATGAAAGCTTGGTTTAGTGCTTAAAAACAGTGAAGTTGGTGGCAGTGGGGTGGTTTAATTTAGGTATATATTTTTTGCTTTTATCTGTTTTTCACATTGGTTTTGTAAACTTCTTGTGTTGTGAACTTTTTCAGGGTTATACAGTCATGTATTGCTTAATCACAAGGATGCACTTGAGAAATGGTAGTCTGAGCATCATAAGAGTGTACTTGCCAAACCTGGATGATACAGCC
Organism: Cacajao melanocephalus; assembly: GCA_963573385.1. Taxonomy (NCBI): domain Eukaryota; kingdom Metazoa; phylum Chordata; class Mammalia; order Primates; family Pitheciidae; genus Cacajao; species Cacajao melanocephalus. The sequence continues at coordinate 37,348 of CAUYLG010068457.1, read as the reverse complement.
TACTACACACCAAGGCTAGATGGTATAGCCTGTTGTTCTTAGGCTACAAACCTGTATAGCATGTTCCTGTATGAAATACCATAGGCAGTTGTAACTAAATGGTATTTGTGTATCTAAACATGGAAAAGGTAGAGTAAAAATACAGTATTGCAATTTTTTTTTTGGAGATGGAGTTTCACTCTGTCACTCAGGCTGGAGTGCAATAGCGCAATCTCAGCTCATTGCAACCTCCTCCTCCTGGGTTCAAACGATTCTCCTGCCTCAGCCTCCTGAGTAGCTGGGACTACAGGCACACCCGCAACCCACCATGCCTGATTAATTTTTTGTGTTTTTAGTAGAGACAGTGTGTCACCATGTTGGCCAGGCTGGTCTTGAACTCCTGAGCTCAGGCGATCCTTCTGTGTTGGCCTCCCAAAGTGCTGGGATTACAGGCGTGAGCCACCGCGCCTGGCCCGGTATTGTCATCTTATTGGACCACTACAGAATTTGCGGTTCATTGTTGACTGAAACGTCATTATGTGACATGTGACTTATTTTTCCTTGAGTTAATAATGAAATTACTTTGTATAAGTTTTTTGGTAACTGTTCTTAAATTCAAATTTTAAGATGAACTCCGTTGTTTAATCACTGAGTCAGACTTTTTTTGGTGCTTTGGCAATTTACAGATTTACTGACCATTTTAAACTTGACCTGTTTGTGTGTAACATCCTAAATATATACAGAAGGACTTCTAAATCAGTAGATGCTTGATTTCAGTGGATATTATTGAAATACAAATTAAAAAAATAAACCAAGGAATAAATACCATTTCATACCCAGATTGACAAAAAAGAAAAATTCTGACAGTATCAAATATTGAAAAGGAGGTAGAGGAATGGGAACCTTTAACTGTCGCTTGTGTTAGCAGTGATGAAATACACTTAAAACTGAAATCTGCTTCCCCCAGAAAACATCTCTTTAAAGGCAGAAGAGAAAGGAAACAATTTCATTTTTGAATAAGTATTAAACCAGAATGACACATGTATCACAAGCAATCTGCTAAAAGATTGCAAAGACCAAAAGGATGTTCACCCTTACATATAGCCAAGTAGGTGCAACCCATTACAAACCAGTTCTCAAGATAAACAATAAATAGTGTTCAACTAAGAGGACTTGATACTATCTTTTGCCACACATAGTTTATCCTAAATTTACTTGGTAATTGGAGCGACCTTTTGTGTGAACGAATTGGCTTTTTCCAAAGGAAAAATGAACTCATATCTTTATGAAAGGATATAATTTTGCAACTTGGAACTAGATGGCCTGCCAAAGTTAGGCACCCTATCCTCCCACAGAAACTGAGAGATAAGGGCACCATCTCTTTTGATGATCTCATTTGAAAGAGATGGCCATTAGGTCCTTGAGAAAGGCAGCTTTGGGCTGCTGCTGACTAGCTTTTACAAAGATTTACATACATCTCTAAGTGAGCAGAGAAAGAATTTACAAGGTTTTGAAAGAAAACACTGTAAGAAAAGGGCTGGGGGAGTACAGGTAGAATTAGGCCTCTTATTTTAAATTTTCATTTGCCTGTATACTGACGGATAAGTTGATCCAGCTACCTTAGTGGGCAACTTAGCAGTGTTGTAGTTGAGTTGAAGAAGAGCACACCGTCTGATTTATCACTTTTACTTTTAGATAAATCTTAGAGGAACTGTTAACACATGTTCATAGGATACTTGTAGCATTATGTATTAATAGTGAAACATTGATGACTACCAAAATATTTGTAAGTAGAGAAGTGAGTAGATAAATTTTGCTATATTCATATAGTATAATACTATACAGCATTGCAAATGAATGATTCAGGGGAACATATCAACTTGAGTAATTTTCAAAAACAATGTTGAATACTGAAGCAAGTTGCAGAAGAATATGTGCAGTATATTGATATAACATTTAAAAACATGCAGAACAACACCACATATTGTTTATTGATACATATACAGTGAAAGTGGAATAGAATGATAAATGCCAAAATCAGGAAGTGGTTATCTCTAAGGAGGGAGGTGTACAAAGGGATCAGCAAGGGCTTCTTTTATTTCTTAACCAAAGAAAATCTTAAGTAAATAAGGTAGGATGTTAAGATTTAATTTATTTAGGCAGTGGGTATGTTTGCGTTTGTTATATTATTACCTAGATTCTTTTGTAATGTTTAAATATTTAATGATTGAAAGTTTTAAAAGGAAGAATGGATGGCAGGCGGTGGAAGGAAATGAGGACATCGCTTCAAGAAAATTTGTTGTAAAGGGGACCAAAGAAATGAAGAGGTAGTTGAAGGGAAATTAATCAGTGTTAGTATGACAGATTTGCATGCTAATAATAATGATCATGTAAAAAGGGAAGAGTTGATATAGGAGAACTATAATAGTTATGGGAGCAGAATCCTTGAGAAAGAAAAAAATAGTGGGATCCAGTATAGAAATACTGTTTGGTTCTTGTTAGGAACAAGGATAATTTGTTGAAATAGGAGGGAAAGCAGAATAAGTGGAGGGAAGATGAAGCAGTTCGCTTCTGAATTTAGGGTGACCAACATCCAGGTTTGCTTGTGATTTAGCAGTTTCTCAGAATGCAGGACTTCCAGTGCTAAAACTGGGAAAGTCTTGGGCCAACTTCTGATTGTTTTTCCTTGACAAAATGAAAAGCATTGATTATCTTCTGGAGAGATAAGGGGACGAAGGAAGTATTCAGGCTTAAGGTGAAAAGAGAAGCTATGAGTGATAGGAGAACAGATTCACTGTGTGAATGTGATAGGATTTCTGAGCATTTCAGGGGTCTGCTGAAATTTATGGTTATTATTATTATTATTTTTTATTCTTTTTCAATGGATGAGAGCTCTCTATGTTGCCCAGGCTGGTCTCGAGCGCATAGCCTTGCCTCCTCAAGCACCAGGACAACTGGCCTGAGCCACCGTAGCTCCCTGTGGTTATTATTTTAAAGTTTATATGGGTGTATTTCTCTTCAGTCTCATTCAGCTGTTCAGGTAAAAGTACGGTGTTAAGTGGAAAGTTGGTTTTAAACTGTGTTTTGACTGTGATGGTGGGAGAGAGGAGCAGAGAAGTGAGGCTGCAAGTAAGGGAATGATTGTGATCATGGATTTTTTTGTTTCAGACTAGAGACTCAAAAAAGAAATGAAGGACAGTGAAAAAATTTGTAGGGTCTGTTGGAGTTAACGGGTTTTTGGTAGTGAATTGGAAAGATATGCATAGTATATTGAGTAAAGAAGCTGAGATGCTTGAAATTGAGATTTTTAAGGTAGTGTAGTTACTGGTTGTCAATTTCATCATGAGACTAGGGGGCTGGAGTGGGACGGAAGAAAAGATGATTGGGTGTGGAAGTGATTACTACCTTCGTGGATGTCATTTCAGTGACTAATCTGTAGAGCAGATTTTGGTGCTGTATAACATATTCAATTATTTTCTCTTCACATACTGAGAATCTTTTGTTTCCTGTTTTATTTTGTTGAAATATTGCCTCAACTTGTAAATCACATTATGTTGCTCTGAAATGAAGACAGTTGTAAATAAGTAAATTGGTAAAAGCAAATTTTGTTTAATCAGCATTTGGCCTTATTGTGTAGTTGGTAAAGTTAAACATTAACATCCCAGCTGATGATCCTATTGCTCATTAAGCTAGTTTGGTCCCACGTAAGTTCAATGAGGGCTTTATGCCATGTGTGGTTATCTGTAGTGCGCTGCTTTGCTGACTCTAATTTTGTCTTTGTCTTTTTATAGGACCGCAGCTGAATGCACAGCTAGAAGGTTGGCTTTCACAAGTACAGTCTACAAAAAGACCTGCTAGAGCCATTATTGCACCGTAAGTTTTTCTATTTTTTAATTTTGTTTGTTTGTTTTTAAGGAGTCTCCCTCTGTCGCCCAGGCTGAAGTGCAGTGGTGTGATCTCAGCTCACTCCAACCTCTGCCTCCCAGGTTCAAGCTACTCTCCTGCCTCAGCCTCCCGAGAAGCTGGGACTGCAGGCCTGTGCCACCACACCCGGCCAATTTTTGTATTTTTAGCAGAGACGGGGTTTCACCATGTTGGCCAGGCTGATCTCATACTGCTGACCTCAAGTGATCTACCCGCCTCAACCTCCCAAAGTGCTGGGATTACAGGTGTGAGCCACCACGCCTAGTCTGCACTGTACGTTTTAAGAGTCTACTTAAAATCTTTTGTATGTTTATTATTAGTAAATGAGTATCTACAGGTTGAACTAAAAATTAAAAACTAAAGTCTATATGGAGCTGAAGAAATTATATTCAGTAATTTCCACAATTCCTGTGGGTTTTCACTGTAACTTAAGTATAAAAGAATTGGCTACTTTAGCTGGGTGCGGTGACTCACGCCTGTATTTCCAGCACTTTGGGAGGCCAAGGTGGGAGGATTGCTTGAACCAGGAGTTTGAGACCAGCCTGAGCAACATGGCAAGACTCCATCTCTACTAAAAATACGAAAATTAGCTGGGCGTGGTGATGCACTTGTAGTCCCAGCTAAGCTACTGGGGGTGGGTGGGGGTGTGGGCTGAGGTGGGGGGAATGGCTTAAGCCTGGGAGGTGGAGGTTGTGGTGAACCAGATTGTGCCATTGCACTCCAGCCTGGGTGACAGAATAAGACCCCATCTCAAAAAAAAAAAAAAAAAGAATTGGCTACTTTATTTCCTCAGATGCAGTAATTTCAAAATTTATTTTTGGTAATAAAACTGACTTTTCAAGAAAAGGGTTATTTACGTTAGGTAAACTTGCCAATATCAGTAGTCATTGCTATAAATGAATATAAGTTCTATTTTTAATATTAAAGAGATCTAATTTAATCTAGATATTTTTAATTTATAATGAAAAAATATATTAAGCATAGTATGCTACAACATGGAATAGCTGCTTAATTTTTGAGTAGATTTTTTTTTTTTTTTTAAATTTTAGAGAGTTTAATTTTAGAGATTTTAGAGAGTTTGCTTTTTAGAACTGTAAGCTAGCACATACCTAGTTAATGATGTGTGTCTATGTATGATATGAATTCAGTTAATTTTGATTTGGTTTCCAGTGCTAACCTTCACAACATATTGTTTGAAACACATGGTAGCATTTTTTTTCTGAGAAGAGTGAAGGTTCAGTCTGTGCCATTTATTTCATAGCATGCTGTTTGTGACTTCTATTAGGTTAAGGTTCATGCCTTGATAAATAGTAAATAGTGATGACAATATATAATAACCGCTTATTAATATCAGAATTAAATGAGTAAATAGTAAATACACATAAAAAGCCTGGATTAGAAGTGTTCTATTAATGATAGGCATTTTATATACCAAGTATTTTGTTAAATGCCTTTTTTGTATATCTAACTTGATCTTATTTAATGGGTACAGGAGCCTAACTTCCACTTACAAGCTGTGTGACATGCAACTTATTTTATCTGTTGTAATTTCAGCTCCTCATTGGTAAAGGTGGAATAATAATAGTACCTCCTTCATGTTTTATAACAAAAGATTAAATGACCGAATCTTTATAAAACTTTTAGCAAACAACTTATTACTATTTAGTCATTTATGTACCAGGCTAAAGGCCAGGTGCTCTTTGTGCTGCTTTTTGAGTAAATCAAAATTGCTACTCTGTGGTACTAGCATTTTGGTACTAGGGAAGACAGGCAGTAAACGAATAATTATTTTCTGTGTCAAGTGCTGATGGGTGCTAAGAAGAAAAATAAAGCAGATAGAGGATTGAGAGTGACAGTATGAGTAGGGAGTTACTGTTTTATATAGGATTAGTAAGAAAAGAACTCCCTAGTAAGGTAACATTTGAGTCTGAATGATGTGGGAGAGCAAGCTGTGCGGATACCTGGGGGAAGAGGGTTTCAGGTTGAGGAACAGCAAGCACAAAGGCTCTGGGGCAGGAGTATGCTTAGTGTGTTTGAGGAAAGGCAAGGAGGCCAGTGCAGCTGGAGTGGCAGTACATGGGGAAGAGTGGTAGATGAGATAGGCGGCAGAGGGCTAGATCATGAAGAGACTTTGTAGTCATAAAGATTTTGGTTTTTATTCTGAGTGATATGGCAAGTCATGACAAGTACTGAGAAGCAGAGTGACATAATCTGATTTAAGTTTGAAAATAATTACACTTGCTGCTCTATGGATATTATATTGTGGGAACAGGGAGTCCAGTTTAGGAGGCTTATTTCTCATCTCTTTAGAAAAGAGATGAGATAGTGGCTTGGATTGGGGGCTTGAGGTGGAGGTGATGAGAAGTATTATAGTCTGGACATGTTTGAAAGGTTGAACCAACAAGATAGGGAGAAGAAGAGTCAAGAATGACACTTGGCTAGGGGCAGTGGCTCACACCTGTAATCCCAGCACTTTGGGAGGCCTAAGCAGGAGGATTGCTTGAAGCCAGGAGTTTGAGGTCAGCCTGGGCAACAAAGTAAGACTCCATCTCTACAAAAATTAGCTGGGTGTGGTGGCACATGCACCTGTAGTCCTGCCTACTTGGTAGATTGAGGCAGAAGGATCCCTTGAGCCCAGGAGTTTGAGGCTGCAGTGAGCTATGGTCTGATTGTACCACTGTACTCCTGTTTCGGCAACAGTGAGATACCCTGTCTTTAAAAATATTTATAAAGACATGGTTTTAAAATTTCATGACTGAATGATTTTTAAGTTTTGTCCTGTGAAACTAGAAGGATGGAATTACTTTTATACTGATAAGGGGAAGACAAGTGGAAGTGTGGAGTAGATATTGAAGTGTTTATGTAGAATCTAGGTTTTTGGTTTTGATCTTGTTAATGTTGAGATGCTTATTAGATATCCAAACGGAGATTACGAATGGGCAGCTGGCTAAATGAATCTAGAGTACAAAGAAGCGGCACCAGACTTGAGTTAGAAATAAGGGCTATATTAGTATATATGATCACAGATGTTGCCTAGGGAATAGAATAAAGATAGACAGGAGAAGAGTTTCAAGGAGTAAGCCCCTGGACAAGCCAACTTTTGAGGCCAGAATGAAGATGAACATTTGCAAAGGAGATATTGAAGGGAGAAGAAGTGAGGAAGGAGGAAAACCAAGAGTGAGTGATTATCTGGGAGGCCAAAGGATGAAAAATGTGTCAGGGAGGAGAAAGTGATCAGCTGTATCAAATGCTGCCAGGGAGGACTGAGGATTGATAATTGGATTTGGCATTGTGGAAATCACTGGTGACCTTGAGAAGAAAAGTTTCTGTGGGTGATGGAAATGAAAGCATTATTGGAGGGAGTAGGTTCAGGAAAGAAGGAGAGGTGAGGGCAATGAAGACATCAGTATAGATAGTTTTTTGAGGAATTTTGCTGTAAAGCAGAGAAATAGGGCAATACTTATATGGTAAGGAGGATTTTTATTTCATTTGAGAGATTTTAAAGTGTTTGTATATGAAGAGAGTCATTAGGGAAAGAAAAATTCGTACAGGGATAAGAGGGGACATTTACCTAAATGAGATCCTTGATTAGGTGAGAAACAATGGATTAATAATCATTTTTTTATAGTAACTCATGAGAGACATTTTATTCTCATTTCTTATGGTATGCTATCTTTCCAGTTAAAACTTGTTCTAAATTTGGGAGCTGAGTTGAATCAACATATAATTAAGTTGAGGCTAGTATTCATAAAAAAGTAGCCAGACTTGTTTCCTTCTTGTAATTAATTTTAAATTGGAATCATTGGAAGTGATCTGCGAAATGAAATGTTTCAGCCTAAATTACAAATATGTTGATTTCCAAGTTACTGTAGATTTTAAAATGAAAATAGTTTTGGCTTTGGTGTGTTTCTCTTATATACTGACTTTGTGTATAACATATAATAAATGTTGTAATAAACATATAAAAACACATAAATATAAATGTATAATAAACATATGTAAGTGTGCATTCACAGGCAATTTCTATTTTGTTAACATAGGAAGACTTTAAGTATAGCCAGGTTTTATCTTACATGGTTTCCAGAAGTAATCATTTTCCTTTCCAAGGTTACCTTTTTTTTTTTGAGGTAGAAAACAACAAATACTTCATTGTTACTGGGTGCAGTGGCTCGTGCTTGTAATCCCAGCACTTTGGGAGCCTGAGGTGGGCAGATCACTTGAGCTCAGAAGTTCAAGATTAGCCTGGGCAACATGCTGAAACTCCCTCTACAAAAAATACAAAAATTAGCTGGGTGTGGTGGCATGCACCTGCAGCCCCAGCTACTCTAGAAGTTGAGATGGGAAGATCACTTGAGCCCAGGATGCACTGAGCTGAGATCACGCCATTGCACTCCAGCCTGGGTGATGAGAGTGAGACCCTGTCTCAAAAAAATATAAAATTATTGTTCTATGGCATGAAAGAGTCTTTATGCTATATAGTAATTAGAAACATCACATTAATCAAAAACTTTTAAGTTTTATAAATGTTAGCTCTCTAGGACTTGCTTTTCTTAGATTTTTTTTTTTTAACCTTTATAGGTATAAATTGTATCATGGAAACCTTAAATAAACTCAGAACCTGGATATAGTTGTAACTAATCAGGCTGAGTGAAAATGGCAAATTTTTGAAAGTGCATAAACATATTGTTCATTTTTATGTTGATACAGATTAAATAGGATATATGTCATTAAAGAATAAATATTGACCTGTCAATTGTTGTTCTGTCTTAATGAATTCTAATCTATATGACATAAGGCAGGCACATTTGGAGGATTTAAAAGAAATTAATTTGATTAAAATGCACTGTGGTTGAATTTAGAACTACCTTATCTTGATGTGTAGGAGACAGTGTGTGTCCCAGGGATATATTGAAATGATCTCATGAGCTAAAAGTCTGAAAAGCCTTTCTACATGACTTCCAGATACCTTGATATCAATCTTCTTGCTTGTCTTGCACTATGCAGAAATATGTCAGCAACCCCTGGAATGAAGCTGTGCAGATATGCATCACTTAAGAAACTTAACAAATATAAAACGTAATCAAAGAATTGGTTGTTAACATGATGAAATTTTTTTTATTATAAAACAGGTACTTTGAATATTGAAGCTCCCCCCTTATACATTAAAAAAAAACTTGATATTAGTTAACCTAGTAGGAGTTTGGCTTGATATTAATTAACCTAGTAGGAGTAGTGTGGGAGAAAGGATACTTTCACTGTTCATTGTGTACCCTTCTTTATTGTTTGACTTTTTTACTATGTGCATGTATTACTTTTAATATAAAAACTAGTTTAAAAAATGTAAAAGCTAAAAAGCTTTTATAGAGAAGACCAGTTTGTATATAGTGAAGCATACCTGTACAGCGTTCTACCACTGTATCATGAGACAATGAATCTTTTCAGATTATATTTTGTGTCCCACTCAGTCTTTTAAAAGCTCTTAAAGAACTTTTAAAATTATGTAAAATATTGTATTTTGTATTCTATTTTGTAAAAATATTGTATTTGCCTTCATGATATGTTAGTTTGGGAACCAGAGTGACTTGGAAAAGCTAGTGGGGATGGCTTTTTGCATTAAGGGCTTTAAGAGCCTTGTAAAAATAAGATATTCTGAATAATACGATATAACTTGGACTTTTTTTGGGCATAATTATCTACTGAGTTTTTTTTTTGGAGACGGAGTCTTACTCTGTCACCACGGCTGGAATACAGTGGTGCAATCTTGGCTTACTGCAACCTCTGCCTCCCGGGTTCAAGCGATTCTCCTGCCTCAGCCTCCCGAGTAGCTGGGATTACAGGCATAAGCCACCACACCCGGCCCCTACTGATTTTTTTTTTTTTTAAATCAAAACAATAATCTTGAGGGCCATTGAGCAATGCCTACAAAAGAAAAGAATAAAAGACTAGGTACAGCAAAATTGAGAGAGGCAGTGTGGAAGCTGCTGCTTTTGCAAATTATTTAGGGCCAGTTGTCAACCAAATTGATCCCATCTGTTCAGAGGAGTTTTCTAATTTAGTTTCTAGCTTTTTTGATCTTACCTTAGCTTAAGTAGATTTTGTGATTTATTGTTGGAGATCTCTCCATTTCCTCTGGTTCAGTTTCTTATTTCATCTACTTCCACCTTTTTATTTTGCATTTTGCTACTGTTAAGTAGAACTAGGACTATTGAACTTGACTTTGTTGACTCCTCGTTAAGTATTTCTCTGTTATGACTCTTGGCGTTGACAGTTTATACTATTCACCTGTGACCTTGAAGGTCTCAGAATGAACAAGTGAAAATCCATGTCCTGTAGTAATTGGTCATTTTTCTGAGGTAAGAATTTGAATTATACCCACACAGCAAGGTTGCTGTTTGGGAAACTGTCACTTAACTAGTAAATGTTCATGAGCAATGAATGGCCTTTGCATCCTCACTTGATTGCAGCTCCACAGGGAAAATAGAAATTCTGGTGTTAGGAACTGGACTTGCTGATGTAAAGGGTCTACTGTGTAGGAGCAAAGGGAGAAGCAAAAGCACTCCCTGTTAAAAGAAGGATCAATTTTTAGTAGCAAGGTTCCACTAATAAAAATAATAAAATATTGTACGTATTAAGTATAATTTTGTATTTGCCTTCATGATAGGTTAGGTTGGGAACCAAAGTGACTTGGAAAAGCTAGTGGGGATGGCTTTTTGCATTAAGGACTTTAAGAGATTTTAAAAGACTGAGTAGGACACGCTTTTACAGTACATGTTAGAATATCTTAAATTTTCATCGTTCTGGCTGTTAGCGCAGAAGAAAAAACTTTAGCCATTTTTTAGTGAAGCTTCCTTTATTATGAACCATCTCTTGATAAAACATTGTTTCCACATACATATAGAATCATAGATTCTGTTAGCAAGAGAAGGGGTAGGAAAAGAGCATCTGTGTGAGATTTGGTGGTTATTACTCTGATTTTCTTCATTATCATGTTTCTGGGTTGGGATAAAGAAAAGTACAAGAAATTATCTTCCTTGATTATTATCTTCTTCCTCCTTTCATGAAGTCAAGTTGTTTGTGATGGGGTTAAGAAGCACGGTGCACTGAAAGATTTCTTTTTTCAATACTCTGTAGTGTAGTCTTGAAGTTAAGACCTTTTCAAGTTAAGACTCTCCTTCTCTCCCTGTAACTGTTTTGTCTTTACTTCAAGCAGACTTGGAAGCCTTCAGCTTCAGCATGGACTGAAACCATGAAATCTGAGTTCCATTATTAATCATGTATTTACCTTAGCTAATTGTGTTTTCAAAACTTTCATCCTTTCCTGTAGTTTTATAGGGTATATGGCTGTGTAAGAATTCTTGTTTTCAGGCTTGTTGCTTTTCCTATGCCACAGACTCCTTCCTTTCATCCTCTAAACATGTAAATATCTCTTATGGTGGGTAACAGTGTGTATTCTAGAGCCAGGCAGTCCTGGCTTAAGCCCTGACTTTGTCACTGGCTATCTATGTGAACTTGAGCAAGTTTCTTAATCTCTCTGTTTTAGTTTCTTCATCTGTAAAATAAGAATAATAATAATTCCTATCTCATAGAATTGGTGTGAGGATTAAATAATTTAATACTTTGAAGTACATAGAAGAGTGCCTGATACATAGTAAATAGTCAGTAAATGTTACTACTACTGTTGTCATTATTCTCCTCATCTCCCATGCTCAGTCACTGAGATTTGTCGATTTTTCTTTTTTAGATCTATAACATTTGCTGCTCTTTGCCCACTAATACAGTTCCAGACCATGACATTAGTACCTCATGCTTGGGCAAGTACTGCCAGCACTAATACAGTTCCAGACCATGACATTAGTACCTCATGCTTGGGCGAGTACTGCCACAATTTCCAAGAGAGCTTCTATTAACACTCTCCTGCCACTAATAGCTAGTTTGTGCCAGTGCTTTTCAGTACTAGACTAATAACAGTTTGATATTGTTACACCCCTGCCCAAGAGCCCACAGCATTTTTTAGCATCTTGTTTTATCAAGCCATATTCCTTTACCTGACTCCGGCTTATCATTATTCTTTTCCTCTACTCAGGCCAGTCTTGTGTTTTCTGATCTACATATGCACTTGGACATTTGCTAATGTTCTTCCTTTAGTCTTTATGCCCTTCCTTAATGTCCTTACCCTTATACTCTTACTATTTCTGTCCTAGCCATACTTCAAGAATCCAATGATTCTTTCTTTTCTTGTCTTTTTTTTTTTTTTTTGAAATAAAGTCTTGCTCAGTCACCCAGGGTGGAGTGTAGTGATGGGAAGAATCCAGTGTTTGTAAGAAGCCTTTCTGGATGTAAAGAACTGAGCTTGGTCAGGAACAGGATTGGTAGAAATGGGAGAGACTCAGACTAGAAAGGTTGATTTAGAGATCAGGGTATGGACTGGGGATTAGAGCCTTTAAATTTAAGAATGATAAAGAGGAACTGAAGTCTGAAAAGCAGATATAAAGTAGAAGGAGCACTTTAAGATATAAGGATTAGGCATTGAAGGTATAGTATATGAGTGACAACTGAGAGCAAAGTTTCAAGGCAGTGTTGAAAATCTGAAATGTCGTTAAGGTTTCAGATAGACCTGGACAGATCCAGATGGACCTGGTGGCTTTAAGGTCCACATAGACAGGCAAGATGGCATACTTCTAAATTGGTAAGAGAATCAGTTAAGATCAAGAACTAGGTGTTAGGAATCTGAAGCAATGAGCAGTGAGGTGTAAGGAACTCAGAGATTAGAGTCATAACAGAGTAAAATAGGTCTCCTGGTTAGGCTCTAGTATTAAGATTAGTGCAGGATGATATCAAAACTGAGTATGCTGAGCTAAAGAATTTCCTTCTGGCTAAGATCAGAACTGGGTGTGAGAATATTGCTGTGTTGAAGCAACTTGATAGGCTCCTTTACTAAAGATATAGGGATAGAGTGACTACCATTAATTAAGGCCTTCAATGATTTCAGTAAGCTTAGTTTATGTTCCATATTGTTGAGCTACTGGTTAAGCATCACTACTGTCTTGTATTGCTGTGGTAGAGTGCTGTGAGTCTCATTTTCTCCATTCATATCTTGAGCTAGTTCAGATTAGTACCATTTTTTAAAAAGAGCCTTATTATGATATGATTGGCATACAGGTGTATACATTTAGGCCACAGAATTTGATGTTTGACATATGTATGAGGGTAGAACTATCACAATCAAGAAAATAACATACTCATCACCCTCATAAGTTTCCTTGTGTTCCCTTATAATTCTTCCTTTCTGTACCTCTTTTTCCCCTCTCTTCCCCTTTCTATAACTTTTTTTTTTTTAAGAGATGGGATCTCACTCTGTCATCCAAGCTGGAGTATGGGTGTGATCATAGCTTACTGTAATATAGAACTCCTTGGCTTAAGCAATCCTCCTGCCTCAGCCTCTTGAGTAGCTGGGACTATAGGCATGTGCCACCATGCTTTGCTATTTAGAATTTTATTTAAATGGAATCAGACAGAATGAACTCTTTGTTTGACTTTCTTCCATTCAGCATATTTATTTAATTATTTTGAGTGTCTGTAATTCATTTCTTTTTATTGTTGAAGAGTATTCCATTGTATGGATATATATCTATTTTTTCATATGTCTTTTGAGACCAGGAAACAGTCATTCTGTAGGTGACGAGAGAATTGACTGAATTTGGAGACCAGAGGATGAAAGGGAAGAATAGTATGGAGAGAAAATTAGAATAATTATCTTTGTCTTTATCTTTATTTTTATCTCTAAAGACACAGAAGGTGTTTTAATAGTTGTAGGGTATTTGTTTTGATCTGACTTGAGTTCCTGTTGGTTTGTCATTTTTCTGTAATAGTCTGCTAATGCTACTGAAGAGGAGTATTAAAAACTCAATTATAGGCCAGGTGTGGTGGCTCATGCCTGTAATTGCAGTACTTTGGGAGGCTAAGGGAGGAGGATCACTTGACCCCAGGAGTTCAAGACCAGTCTCAGCAACATAGCTAGACCTTGGGTCTGTTAAAAATTACAAATTAGCCAGATATGGTGGCATGTGCCTATGGTGTCAGCTACTCAGGAGGCTGAGGCAGGAGGATTGCTTGAGCCTGGGAGGTTGAGGCTGCAGTGAGCCATGATTGTACCACTGCGTTGCAACCTGGCTAACAAGGTGAGACTCTGTCTACAAAAAAAACCAAAAAACAAAAAACAAAACAACCTCAATAATTGTGTTACATAGCAACTTCAAGTAAACCTTGAACGCCTCTAAATTTGTCTTTCAGACAAAAAAAAATTACAAAATATTTTTAAAGTGTCGAATTGGAACACAGTATAGATCTTTTGTTTCCTAATTTCTTCTAGAAGTGGCATCATTAGCTACATTGCTGTTTAACGTATACTCTCAATTCTGTTGTGTTTACCATAGTTACTATATTTATTTCAAAGGTTTTTCTTTCTAGAATATCTTGATTTTGAATCTGATGATTAAGTTTAAAAATATTTTGTTTTGTAGCCATGCAGGATATACATACTGTGGGTCTTGTGCTGCCCATGCTTATAAACAAGTGGATCCGTCTATTACGTAAGTAATATAGTTTTGTTTTAACTCGCAGAAGCTTGATAATTGATTGCTTTGTTATAGAAGTAATTTGCTTTTTATACTATTATTATGTACTCAATTTCCTGAGGGATTTGACTTTTGATGAATTTCACTATACCTTATAGGTTACAGAAAACTTCAATACTCTTTTTTTTTGTTGTTTGAACATTTGGTTTTTACCTTCCCTTTAAAATGTTTAGTTATGAAGGTTAAATATTTTGGTTTTTAATATTTCTTTGAAAACCCAGAGATGGGCATAAGAAAAATGCAAAGCCCTCTGATCTATTTTTAATCATTTTGTAATTTAAAATTCTTTGTTGTACTTGTTAAAATTGTGATTACTGAAAGGATAATTTCTCATTGACAGGATAAGATATTTGAAATATTTTAGAATCTGACAGTGCATTTAATATGGTGTTTGAGGCATATTAACTCTTACAATGACAGCTCTGAAATGAGCTTAAAAAATACTCCCTGGGAATTTGAGACTCCTTTAGTAGTATACTACTCTGTAAGAAACTTGTGAACTTACAAGAGGTTTTGCTGGAAATAGTCACTCAGATTACTTAGTTTGTTGACCACCATTTTATTTACACAGTTAATATACTAGATATGAACCTATATCAGCTTCTACTTTGCCAGATGTACAAGCTATGTGAATAGGTAAAGTGATTGTCTTAGTTCTGTCAAATACTGATGGTTAGGTCTGAATTAGTAGAGATGCAGGATAGTTATTCAAAAGAAATAGCTCATAGCAGCCATGATTTGAAAAAGAAAACCATGGCTGGGTGAGGTGGCTCATGCCTGTGATCCCAACACTTTGGGAGGCCGAGGTGGGTGGATTGCCTGCGGTCAGGAGTTTGAACCAGACTGGCCAGCATGGTGAAACCCTGTCTCTACTAAAAGTATAAAAATTAGCCGGGCATGGTGGTAGGTGCCTGTAATCCCACCTACTCGGGAAGCTGAGGCAGGAGAATTGCTTGAACCCCGGAGGCGGAAGTTGCAGTGAGCCAAGATTGCACCACTTTACTTCAGCCTGGGCTAAAGAGAAAACTTAAAAAAAAAAAAAAAAGAAAAAGAAAATCATGCACAGCCAGCCCACTTGCCTTTGAGCAATTTGTTCAAAGTATTGAAACAAAAAAGCTGTTCTTTCACGTTTATGTAGCATTCTCTGTATATTGTAATTCATTGAAAAGTTATTTTTATCAAGTTTTTACTAATGACAAAACAATAATATTTCTAAATTGGTGAGGTTTTGGCTAGCCCTGTCTTATTTATAATGTTCTGAGGAGTGTTGTTAACAGTTATCCCTTGATACATGTTTAATATATAATCTTAAGTAATTTATTTCATCAACAAGAGCAAATAGAAGTTAAATTGAAACAATGTTTTAGTCCAGGCCTTGTGGCTCACATCTCTCATCCCAGCACTTGGGAAGCTGAGGCGGGCAAATCATCTGAGGTCAGGAGTTCGAGACCAGCCTGGCCAACATGGTGAAACCCTGTCTCTACTAAAAATACAAAAATTAGCTAGATGTGGTGGTGGGCGCCTGTAATCCCATCCACTCGGGAGGCTGAGGCAGGAGAACCGTTTGAACTGGGTGGTGGAGGTTGCAGTGGGCTGAGACTGCGCCATTGCACTCCAGCCTGGGTGACAAGAGTGAGACTCCATCTCAAAAAAAAAAAAAAATTTTTTTTTTGGCCAGGTGTGGTGGCTTATGCTTGTAATCCCAGCACTTTGGGAGGCTGAGGCTGGCGGAACACTAGGTCAGGAGATCGAAACTGTCCTGGCTAACCTGGTGAAACCCCGTCTCTACTAAATACAAAAATTAGTTAGGCATGATGGTGTGTGCCTGTAATCCCAGCTACTCAGGAGGCTGAAGCAGGAGAATCGTTTGAACCCGGGAGGCAGTGGTTGCAGTGAGCTGAGATCTTGCTACTGTACTCCAGCGTGGTGACAGACTGAGACTCTGTCTCAAAAAAGAAAAAAAAAAAAGATTTTTTGTAAGCTTCTTTCATTTGACTTGGGCCTATTAACCGGCTGTAATAACAGTTTGTATAACAGCCTTTACTTTTCCAAACCTTCTTCTGTTTGGCGAAAGTTTTATTGATAAAACTCATGTACTGGTGGAACACCCCAGAATTAAATTAGGCTTAGGAATTTGTAGAGGGGTATAGAGTTTCTGTTGGTAGAAGTGGAAAGCTTATGTGTTAAATAGGTTAATGGAAAGTGAGAATGGGAGGCAAAAGGAAAGGAAAAAATGGAAGCGAGCCAAGTGACTAAGAAGAGGAAAATAAAGATGAGTAGAAAGAGGCAAATGATGGCTGATGTGATCAAATTACTTTATTTTAATTAATTAATTAAAGCTGGAGTGCCATGATGTGATCTTACTCGCTGCAGCCTCTGCCACCAGATTCACTCAATTCTCCTGCCTTAGCCTCCCAAGTAGCTGGGACTACAGGTGCATGCCTCCACACCCAGCTAATCTTTTATATTTTTAGTAGAGACTGGCTTTTGCCATGTTGGCCAGGCTGGTTTTGAACTCCTGACCGCAGGTGATCTGCCCAGCTTGGCCTCCCAAAGTGCTCGGATTATAGGCATGAGCCACTGTGCTCAGCCCGATGAAATTATTTTTTGTAATTAGTATGTAATAATTGAATTCTGAATGAATAAATTTCAGGGTCTAAGTGTAAAATTAATAATTGCCAGTCACAGTTGAATTCTCTTGAAAGAAGTGCTTTCTGGGAATTATAGTCTTTAGAGTGCTTTGAGAAGGTAGAGAAAGAATATCCTTTTGGCATCTATGAGAAATATAGAGAAAAAAATGAGAGTCCAAGAGAGAAGGTTAAATTCTATACCATCACTTTCTATTCTTACCTTTCACATTAATCCATTTTCGTTCTGTATTTCAGCCAGGATCATGTTTTGAAAATGTAAATGAATTCATGTTACTCTCCAGAATTTAAAAGTGGGTGGGGGTACAAATAAGATTTTAAAAGGCATTACAAACAACAGGTAAAAATTATTCCAAAATTGATGTTAGAAAGCTGACTAGCAGCTTGGAAAAAGAAATTGGTTTAGAATCCCTGCTAACACTGTCCATCAAAGTAAATACTAGTTAGGTAAGGGTATTAAAATATCTGGAGAGGCATTTCAAGCCACAGCTAATTTGGAACACAGTATGTCTTAATATTTATGAGACATTGGTGGGAAGAGTACAAAATGTGAAAAATTATAATTAGATTAAATTATATGAAAAAAAAAAAAACCTCATGTCATAATGTAACCAAAGGAAGCAACGAACAGAATAGGAAAAATATTTGCAAAAAAAAAAGACAAAAGATTAATATCAAAAATAATAAAAAATCTTAGTATTTAGGGCTAGTCAAAGAATATTAATTGAAATTACAAAAAATGTAATTAATAAAATAAAAATGGGAATTTTTTTTCTTTCTTTATATGTATATACTTTATTGCACTTTAGGTTCTGGGGTACATTTGCAGAACATGCAGGATTGTTGCATAGGTACATACATAGCAATGTGGTTTGCTGCCTCCACCCCCCTCACCTATATCTGGCATTTCTCCCCATGTTATCTCTCCCCAACTCCCTACCCCCTGCTGTCTTTCCCCTGTTTACCCCCACAGACCCCAGTGTGTGATGTTCCCCTCCCTGTGTCCGTGTGTTCTCATTGTTCAATACCCGCCTATGAGTGAGAACATGTGGTGTTTGATTTTCTGTTCTTGTGTCAGTTTGCTGAGAATGACGGTTTCCAGATTCATCCATGTCACTACAAAGGACATGAAGTGATCATTTTTTATGGCTGCATAGTATTCCATGGTGTATATGTGCCACATTTTCCTTGTCCAGTCTATCATCGATGGGCATTTGGGTTGGTTCTAGGTCTTTGCTATTGTAAACAGTGCCACAATGAACATATGTGTGCATGTGTCTTTATAATAGAACGATTTAGAATCCTTTGGATGTATACCCAGTAGTGGGATTGCTGGATCAAATGGAATTTCTATTTCTAGGTCCTTGAGGAATCGCCTCACTGTCTTCCACAATGGTTGAATTAATTTACACTCCCACTAACAGTGTAAAAGTGTTCCTGTTTCTCCACATCCTCTCCAGCATCTGTTGTCTCCAGATTTTTTAATGATCGCCATTGTAATATTGGCTTGAGATGGTATCTCAATGTGGTTTTGACAGTAGTGAGGTACCAATTTAAATGAACAGTTTGAAGAACAATACAGTTTTGTAATTCTTGTAATCCAGAACTGGCTAGATTATGGCACAATTAGTTTTTTAATAAAAAAATGCATTTCAATGGACTATATCAGGTTAAAGCAATTTGATAACATATAGTAAGAGTCATATAAATGCATATAGTTACGGGCTTAGAAATTCAGTTTCAAAAGCTGTATCCTAATAAGTCCCAGAACAGAAAAAGTTAAATGTGTTAAGATTTCTACAGCAGCATTATTTTTTAAAGAATCTGAGTTTCTAATAGTGTATTGACTAAATAAATATGACAGTTCACTCAATGGAATCTTATGTAGCTGTTGAAAATGATGGTTATGAAGGCTTCGTAGTAACTTGGAAAATATTTATAATATGGCAAGTAGAAAAATCAGGGTATAAAATTGTGTAAAATTGGGAAAAAGAGAATGTACTTTATGAGGTTAAATAAATTATAATGGTTGATAATAGTTTGCATATATTTTCTTGTATGATAAAATGGACATATTTTTATGGTAAAAAATAAAAAATTTGAAAGCATTTGTGTAAAAATAATTACAAGTTGAGGGGACTAATGATTCTTAAACTGACAGAATGGTTCTTTTATTTATAATATGACTGGTCAGGGCCTAATAAGATTTTTCTTTCCTTTTTTATTTTTTTGAGATAGAGTCTCTCTCTGACCCAGGCGGCAGTGCAGTGGTGCAATCTCGGCTCACTGCAACCTCTGCCTCCTGAGTTCAAGTAATTCTCTTGCCTCAGCCTCCCAAGTAGCTGGGATTACAAGCATGTGCAACCATGCCTCACTAATTTTTGTATTTTTAGTAGAGATGAGTTTTTACCATGTTGGCTAGGCTGGTCTTGAATACCTGACCACAAGTGATCTGTCTCCCTTGGCCTCCCAAAGTTTTGAAATTACAGGCGTGAACCACCATGCCTGGCCAAGATTTTCTTTTCACAGTAACCATTAGGGCTGGTAACTTAATGGGGAGTGTGAGAGGCAGCTTTTGAGGTGATAACGAAGATTGTTTGCAAACAAACTTGCCTGTTTTATGAAGAATTGGTAACAAAGGGTTTTAGGTGTTGCTTTCCAAGAGAAATGGATGAATAAATTAAAGCATATTTATTTTAAAAGTTTTATTAAATGACTGCTATGATCCAGATATTGTGGTAGTGCTACAGACACAGTGGTTAATAAAACACACATGGTTTTAGCTCTGTGCTGATAAACTGGTAGGTGAGATAGATATTTTTAAGCATATGATAACAAATATAGATATCTTATTAAAAGCTAAAAATCTAATGAAAAAGCTTAAAGTAAAATACAGTGGTTCTCAAACTTCTTGGTTTCAGGACCCCTGTACTCTTTTAACTTATTAAGAACACCAAATGTAGGCCACATCTACCTTTGTTGAATGCATTCAAAATAAAGAGATACTTAAAAAATTATTTTAAAAAGTAAACAGATTAGAGGTTAACAAAAATAACATTTTAAAAAACGAGAAATAAGTACATTTTCTATTATAAGATAGTGGGAAAAGTGGCATTGCTTTACTGTTTTCTTTTTTTTTTTTTGAGACGGATTCTCGCTCTGTCGCCCAGGCTGGAGTGCAGTGGCCTGATCTTGGCTCACTGCCACTTCCGCCTCCTGGATTCAAGCAATTCTTCCACCTCAGCCTCCTTAGTAGCTGGGATTACAGGCACACACCATCATGCCTGGCTAATTTTTGTATTTTTGTAGAGACAGGGTTTTGCCATGTTGGTCAGTCTGGTCTCAAACTCCCGACCTCAAGTGATCCACCCACCTCAGCTGCCCAAAGTGCTGGGATTACAGGCATGAGCCACTGCACCAGGCCTTACTTTCCTTTTTTTTTTTTTTTAAATAAAATATAAAAATGTCTGGCATTTTTACTAGTTACTAAATTTCCTTTTATTGTTCGGCTTAATAGAAGACATCTATGTTCTCACATCTGGTTATGCATTTACTCTGTTGTGATCGTTTGTTCTGGTTGAAGTATATGAAGAAAACTCAACCTCACACAGGTGTGTAGTTAGGAAAGGAAGAGGAGTAGTGTAATTACCTTTCCAGATAATTGTGGATATTTTTCTTTGATACTACACCAAAACTCAACAAATGGTAGTTTCTTAAAGGTTAGTTATAATGCAAAACCTGAAGTTAATATTAATGAATTTTTGTACTTTTTATAAAGTCATTGTCTATTTTACAATGGATCTTTTACCCTTGCATGATTTTGTAACATCATGCATAGAACATTTGGAAAATTTTTATTGGGTTATGCAGATATTTTCAATGCTGGTGTTTCATTATGTGATATTAAAAGTCAAATTTTTTTTTTTTTTCATTTTTTGAGACAGAGTCTCATTCTGTTGCCCAGGCTGGAGTGCAGTGGCATGGTCTCGGCTCACTGCAACCTCTGCCTCCCAGGTTCAAGCAGTTCTCTCCCTCTGCCTCCCGAGTAGCCAGGATTATAGGCGCCCATCACCATGACCAGCTAATTTTTGTAGTTTTGGTAGAGATGGGTTTTCACCATGTTGGCCAGACTGGTCTTGAACTCCTGACCTTGTGATCCACCTGCCTCTGCCTCCCAAAGTGCTGGAATTACAGGCAGGAGCCACTTTGCCCGGCCAAAAGTCACATTTCTTAATGTTACCAGGTATTTTATCAGAAAAATCATTAATTCTTTTGTGACTATGAAGCTTACAGTGATAAAAGTTTTATGAAAGTCTGATTTTCACTTGAAAACCTCAGTTTTATCATTGACAACAAATATTATCTTTAAAGTACTAGCTTCTATTTTTTTTCCCCCTTTTGAGACAGGATCTCTGTGTCACCCAGGCCGGAGTCAGTGGGATGATCATAGCTCACACAGCCTTGAATTCCCAGGCTCAAGTGATCCTCCTGCCCCAGCCTTCTGATTAGCTAGGACTGCAGCCCCGTGCCATCATGCACAGCTAGTTTTTAACAAATTATTTTTGTAGAGATGTGTTCTCACTATGTTGCTCATGCTGGTCTTGAACTCTTGGCCTGAAGCTGTCTTCCCACCTCAGCCTCTCAAACTGCTGCAATTACAGGCATGAACCAACTTGCTTGTCTTTTGTTCATGTTTGAGAAAACTCCTGCCAGCTACCTAAACTAGAATAGCCATAATTTATCTTAGTCATCTTTTGAAATAAGAATTTTGTAACATGAGGAAAATGTCTAGTTTAGCTTATAGCTCACAACTACACATGTGCTTTTTCCTGAGACATACTTCCATATGCAGCAGAAACGTTTTATTTATCACCACAGATTGAATGCATTTTGTCATATAGAATATTCAAAAGATATCTACTCAAGAGTCAAGATTTAATGAAATTAAAAACCCCCTTCTTTTTAAACTTAGTATAAGGCTAAAAAAATAGGACTACTAGTACATGTTGATTATACTACTTTGATCTTTGTTCTAATGGACCAATGGTTTTATGCTCCCTCACTTTTGCACCATAAGTACAAATAAAAAAAGTAAATAACTTCCTTGTATTCTTATGAAAATAATTTTATGGACTGCTGCATAGGATCTTGAGGAGTAATACCAAGAATCCAAAGTTCACACTTTTAGAACTATTGTGATAGACCTTAAGAGGGTGACTTGATTTAAGTTGTGGGAAAGGTATTGGGGAAGGTATCTCTGAGGAACAGATTTTGTAAGTGAGGCTAACCAAGTCAAGGGAACAGTAGCATGGGTGAAAAGTTTGAAGCAGGCAAAGTTGTTCGTGTTATCAAGGAACCACAAGAAGACAGTACACATGAAGTATTATGATCAAGGTGGGCAAGAGTAATAGCAGATTTGCCAGTGCATTTGAGAGTATAGAACCCGTTTTAAGGATTCTAGATTTTATCCTGTGACCATGAAATGCCATGAAAGGCTTTAAGCAAGGGAAGTGATATGATCTATGTTTCCAGAAAATCACTCTGACTGTTTAAGGAATTTTAAAAGTGATACATTTTAGTTCTTTTCCATATTGGTAGTTGCAGTGTTCTTTCCTGAGTATAATTAAAACTCGAAAAACTCAGAATTCAGGATGTACTTAGCTAGTAGTAACTTGATTTGGATACGTATTTTTCAGAAATCCTTGCAGGACAGAAAAAAAGAGCAAAAGGAATGCTTTTTGGGGCCACATGACATTTTAGTTTTTGGTTAAAATATCTTCACTTCCTGTGAAACCTTTACAAAATTACTTATGTTCCATTATTTGGACTAAGTGGCTGAATAAACAATCGTGAAGGTACACACTCAGGAAGCTTGTACATTGGGTGCACAGACTAGCTTCATCATTGTAACTCCACAAATGTGAATTCTCTGGAGCAATTATATATGAAGTACATTTATTTCTAAGAGAATCCCTACTGATCTTGCTCCTCCCCCATTTTTTCCGTATTAAAGGTTTCTTTTACCTGTGTATCAACGATGATGATGTGCTAATATTGAAAAGTTACTCCTTTAAAGACAAAGCACCCTTGCAGTCAAATAAAGGTAGAGAAAGTGGCATTGCTTCTAATGCCTATATTATTTATTTCTCTTCAAAATATTCCTGTGGTCTTGGTGTTTACAGATCTAGCATTCTAACAAAGAAAATGCATGAAATTTAATGTACACTATTCATTTTCTTTTGTTAGTATTTAGCTAACAAAGAGACCCATTTTGAGATTACTACTGGTTTAAACGCTCCATTTTACTTTCCTTTCAATGACATTTAACTTTTTTTTAGTTTTGTTTTTAGATATATTGCTTTTAAGGGTTTTACATTGATGGAACTTAAACCTTTTTTTTTCTCATTATTTCTTTTAATCAAATATGGAACTTCACTTGGCTATTGGTGACTTTCCTACCAAACCAGAAAGAATCTGTAGGGTACTCAGTTGGCTAATTCAGATTGGTGGGGCTCTTTTCCCTTCATCTAGGTTGGGGCAGACAAAAGGGCAAGCAAGGAAAGTAGGTATCAGAGGAGTTAATTAGGCTTCCAGCAGACCTCTGGTGCTTATTTCTGGAGCAGTGTATGTTTTGCCTATTGTTAGAACCTCATTATACTTAGGAAATTTATATATGCCTTGAATTTAGATTGATATTTTAAAAATCACTAGGTAGTTTGACTACGTGTTTCAGATTTTTCCGGGAGTGCTCTGATGTTAAATATTCTTTCTATTTTTTCATATCTTCCTCAATCAGAAAAATACCCTTTCCCATATTTGATTCTTGTTTCATATACTACCTGGCTCTAGTTAGGTTACCTAAACATTTCTGAGTTACCATTATAAATAGCCCACATTAGACTTTAATTTTTAAAAAGTGTCATGTTATTTATGTGCTATTAAGATAGGTGACCAGAGTGCTGTCTTTCAGTTTTCTTCATTTAGAAATCTGTAGATTTGACTTTTTTTGTGTGAAATGGTTCTTGAATTGATGTTAGAGGTAATGACAAGAAATGAGGATTAGCAGTCCTAGTAACATACTGAAGGAAGAGGGGTAGAAAAAAAGATTCTGTCGTCTATAACGAGCTAAAATTAACGAGCAAAAAGCAACCCAATTAAAAAGTGGGCAAAGGACATGAGTAGACACTTTTCAAAAGAAGACACATATGTAGCTAACAAGCATATGAAAAAACTCTCATAATCACTGATCACTAGAGCGATGCAAATCAAAACCACAATGAGATACCATCTGATAATAGTCAGAATGGCTATTATTGAAAAGTCAAAAATTAACAGATGCTGGCAAGGTTGTGGTGAAAAAGAAAGTTTATACATTGTTGGTAGGAGTATAAATTGGTTCAACCATTGTGGAAAACAGCGTGGTGATTTCTCAAAGAACTTAAAACAGAAGTAACTCTGGACCTAGCAGTCCCATTATTGGGTATGTACCCAAAGGAATATAAATTGTTCTGCCATGAAGACACATGCACATGTATGTTCATTGCAGCACTGTTCACAATAGTAAAGATGTAGAATCAACATAAATGCCCATCAGTGGTAAACTAAAGAAAAGGTGGTACATATATATATATATACACACACACTCACACGATGTAATATTACGCAGCTATATACAAGATTGAGATCATATCCTTTCCAGCAACATGGAGCTAGAGGCCATAATCCTAAGCAAACTCCCACAGGAACAGAAAACCAAATACTCCATGTTCTCACAAGTAGGAGCTAAATATTGAGTACATATGGACATAAAGAAGGGAACAACAGACACTGAGACCTACTTGAGGGTAAGGGGTGGGGAGGAGGGCGAGGATAAAAAAACTACTTATGGGCCAGGAGTGGTGGTTCATGCCTGTAATCCCAGCACTTTGGGAGGCCCAGGTGGGCGGATCATGAGGTCAGGAGTTTGAGACCAGCCTGGCCAACATAGTGAAATCCCATCTATACTAAAAAATACAAAAAATTAGCTGGGCATAGTAGCGGGTGCCTGTAATCCCAGCTACTCAGGAGGCTGAGGTAGGACGTTGCAGCTGAGCCGAAAATGCACCATTGTGCTCCAGCCGAGATGACAGTGCAAGACTTTGTCTCAATGTGTACACCAAACCCTGGTGACACGTAATTTACCTATATTACAAACCTATACAGGTACCCTTGAACCTAAAGTA
This sequence comes from Cacajao melanocephalus, assembly GCA_963573385.1. NCBI lineage: Eukaryota > Metazoa > Chordata > Mammalia > Primates > Pitheciidae > Cacajao > Cacajao melanocephalus. The sequence goes on along the minus strand of CAUYLG010068457.1, from coordinate 11,941 downwards.
AAAGTTAAAAGAAAGAAAAAGAGACTGTTTCTGACCAGAAATGGCCTGTGGATGAAGTCTTATGTTTGCTGTGTGTGCTATCTTAAGGAGGTTTTGGGACTCTAAACTGAGAACCACTTACCTACAACTTTCTCCTTTTTTTCATAGCAGAACAACTTAATATCCACAACTTTGTCTCCTTTCTCCCTCCCTGCAATATATGAAGTAACATAAAACAAACAATTGGTTAATTTTCTTAGCTGTGATAGAATTTTATGTGAATAAATATATTGCTAACACACATTCCCTGGCCTGCAAATTTTTGTTAGAAAAGAACTAGCTTATCTCTCAGCTTTTCTTCTTTAATTGAGCAATCAGTAATACTTTTCTAGTTACATAGCATATCATATACTTTCTTCTCCTAGTTTTGGCTTTATGAGTCTGTTTTATATGTGATATGGGAAGGTTGGTTCATATGAATATTGGAGAACAGAGAACATTGATAGTTTTGGAATTCAGATTGTAGGGCGGGTTTGGATATTTGACATAGAATGAGAGGAAATTAATATTCCTCGATGTCAAGATAAAGAGATTGTAAAGATTTAAGCTATACTTTAGCTCAGTTCTTTTCTTTAGACTACAGTGCAAATAACATCATCTAGTTTCTTCGTTTTTGAGAATGACTTCTACTTGAATGGGAATAGAGGAGGCTTATTGTATAGAATTCTTTTCAACAAGATGCCTTTTCCTCCTACCATGGTAGAAATGTGAAAATAGCTTTATTAGAATGCTTCTTTATAATGGATATTTTGTATAGATATTTAGGATTTTATGCTGTTATGTATTTTTATTAAAATCATGGTGGATCTTTTTTTTTTGAGACGGAGTCTTGGTCTGTCACCGAGGCTAGAGTGCAGTGGTGTGATCTCGGCTCACTGCAACCTCTACCTGCCGGGTTCAAGCGCTTCTCCTGCCTCAGCCTCCTGGGTAGCTGGGATTACAGGCATGTGCCACTGTGCCCAGCTAGTTTTTGTATTTTTGGTAGAGACAGGGTTTCACCATCTTGGCCAGGCTGGTCTCGAATTCTAGTCGTGATCCACCTGCCTCAGCCTCCCAAAGTATTAGGATTATAGGCATGACCATCATGCTTGACCCATGGTGGATCTTAGAAGGTAATTTCAGAATGTGTTAGAATTTTGAGATTTTAATAGCTTAAATGCATAAAATCCAGTTAATACAGCTTCTGAAAACCTATTAAAACCTATTGTATCCTTGTCAGTGTGAATACAGAGATTATTTTATGTATATTTTATGCATAGTGGATTGGTTTACTGTATTGATAGCTGGTATTTCCAAGTATTGAATATGATTCTCTTAAAGGCCATCTAATAAAGACAAAAATAAGGAATTGAACTTAATTAATGGAGGAGCAGATCATTATTAGGTATTAGTTTGCTAGGGCGGTCATAAGAAAACACCACAGATGGGGTGGTTTAAACAATAGAATTTTTTTTTTTTAACGGTTTTTAAAAGCTTGAAGTTCAGTATCAAGTTTCTGTCAGGGTTGGTTTCTCCTGAGGCCTTTCTCCTCTGCCTGTTGTAGGTGACTGCCCTCTTGTTGCCCCTTCCCACATGATCATATCTCTTTGCGGGCATACCCCTGGTGTCTCTTTTTCCTGTAAGGAGACCAGACTCATTGGATTAGGTCCCCACCCTAATGTCCTCATTTGAACTTAATCACTCCTTTGAAGACCTTATCTCTAAATAGCAATATGGTCTGTGCTCCTGGGGAATTGGTGCTTCACCGTGTGAATTTTGGAGGAGAACACAGTTCAGCCATTAACAATCGGCAATTAAATCAATCAAGAAAGAAACAAGTAATTTGTAAGAATTACTTTTTCCTCCTTTATTTAATAAGGTCTGTGTAGAAGTGCAATTGTTCTGTGTTTTTTGTTATGTATCTCCTAGCCGGAGAATTTTCATCCTTGGGCCTTCTCATCATGTGCCCCTCTCTCGATGTGCACTTTCCAGTGTGGATATATATAGGACACCCCTGTATGACCTTCGTATTGACCAAAAGAGTAAGTATATAGAAGTATTATAGCTTTCAAATAGCTAATGTTCTTTTAATAGGACTTGTAAATTAAAAAACTCACAAATATGGACATCATAAGTAATATCTCAGTATTTAAAATAAAATTTGTTATAACTAATCTGCATAAAACAGCAAAAGAAAAAAAAAAAAACGAAACTCTTCCATATCCCTAAAAGGCAACTAGTGTTTTTCAGTTAGCTGCAGAAATCTGTCAGATCCACTAGTCTGCAGATTGCATTGGTTACATTAATATTCAGGAAAATGCCATGTACTCGGTGTACCAGGAAACAAGAAATTAGTACCCATACCAGTTTCATGAAAGATTCTGGGCATGTTAATCTACTTCTATGTAATGTCACTTTTCTCACTGTAAATAGGTAATGCTGATAATATATTTTCTTTCAAATGCTTTTTATGGGAAAAAATGAGCCTGTAATTATGAAACTCTGAAAGAAAGGTGCTATGTAAATGATAAATATATTTTATTTTTAAACATGCCTACAATTTTGATTGACTTATTTTTGCCATAGGATTCCAGAGTCACATTTTTATTTAGTTGTTCTTACACAATAGATGTATAAAGTAAAAACCTTTTGACTTTATAAAGGTATTTTTGGAGGGGGGGTAATTTTAAAAATATAGAACAGTATAAAGAATAGTATAAGAAATAATTGATATACTTAACATCCACAATTTATTCAGTTTCTCGCTCATCCTGAACTCAGTTTACCTTCCCAGAAGTAACCAGCTTCATGAACTGGGTATGTGTCCTTTTAGTTCATCAGATTATTCACACACACACCCACCCACCCACCCCCATATATATACTTTTTTGTTTTTAAAGAGTCTCAATCTGTGGCCCAGGCTGGAGTGCAGTGGCATGATTATAGTTCACTGCAGCCTCAAACTCCTGGGCTCAGGTGATCCTCCTACCTCAGCCTCCCAAGTAGCTAGGACCCCAGGCACACATCACCACACCCAACTAATTAAAAAAAATTTTTTTTTGTAGAGTTAGGGCCTTGCTATGTTGTCCAGGCTGATCTTGAACTCCCAGTCTCAAGCAAATCTGTCTTGGCCTCCCAGAGTGCTGGGATTATAGATGTAAGCCGCTGTACTTGGCCTCAAATTATATTTTTAAGTATGTTAGGGGTGCAATTGTTTCAAAGAATTTTGCAAAAATGTCTTGTGTAGAATAAAAGAGTTGAGGCCTGGTGTGTTGATTCATGTCTGAAATCCCAGCACTTTGGGAGGCTGAGATGGGCAGATTGCTTGGGCTCAGGAATTTGAGACCAATCTGGGCAATATGGCAAAACCCTGTCTCTACAAAATGTACAAAAATCCTATGGGTATGGTGGCACGTGGCTGTAATCTCAGCCACCTGGTGGGAAGGGAAAGGGCGGTGGGGGGTGGTGGTGGTGGTGAGTTAGGAAGATGGCTTGAGCCAGGGAGGTAGAGGTTGCAGTGAGCTGAAATCATGCTGATGTACTCCAGCCTGGCCTGGGTGACAGAGTGAAACCCTGTCTCCAAAAATAAATAAATAAATAAATAAATAAAAATAAAGGAGTCTATTTGCAAGAAAATTCTTTTTTCTTATTTTTCATGTAAATTTTTATGATTTGGGGTTTTAGGTATCACAGAATATTAGCAATTTGTTAATGCATCTTATTAATGAAACTGGAGTATTTCTAACCTTACTTCCTGAGATGGTTTTAGGGAACACATTTTACTTGTAAAACTGTTGGGGCATTCACAAAATTTTAATTTTGCGTAGCTTACCAGTGAAGAAATAGAGAATTTTTTTAAAGAAAAGAGGTCATGCTACCATTTATTTCTTTCTCTGGTATAGGTAAACCCATTTAAGGATCTGGTTATAAAGTTGTTGGTTCTGTTCTGCGCTAAAAATATTCTTATATATATTTTGTACACATTAACTTTTACCTTTTTCTTGTTCCACAGTATTCAATTTTAAGTATGGTTCATCAGAAGGGCCTGAATTACTAAGTCTTTTTAAGTCGGGATTTTATTTTGGCAAATTTATATTTTGATCTCTCCTACAAGCTTAATTTTGAATTTTCAGGAAAATAGCATTAGTGAGAATTTTCTCTTGGTATGTCAGAAACCTGAAGTGTGAAATAATACCACACATTTTATTAAAGAAAACTCAGAAACTATACTATTGACCTCATGAGTTAAATAGACCAGTGGTTTTTCCATTTTTCAGTAGGAATTCTAATTATATTCTTGCTAGCACGTACTGATTAAAGTCAAGGAAAAGCTTAGACCCAAAGGTGATTTTAGAAATAACGAAGGGAACTGATGAAGAATGTTAGTGATCATTTTTTATATAACTATGTAACATATGCAAATAATAAGTCTTTACATGTATTACTGTTTTACCTGTTACATCAAAACTAGTTCTGTTTTTTTTCCCTCTCTCTCTCTCCTTACTCACCCTCCCTTCTTCCTTTCCTTTCTTTCCATTGTTTTGTTTTATTTTAATAAAAATGAGACTATTATCTGGTGTTTCTGTCTCTTGCCAAAGCATGTAGTTTTGTGTAACTGGGTGGAATCTCAAAGGATAAGGATATGCATTAATATATTTGTTTTACTATATTTTGAAATCTCTTTAGTTTACGGAGAGCTATGGAAGACAGGAATGTTTGAACGCATGTCTCTGCAGACAGATGAAGATGAACACAGTATTGAAATGCATTTGCCTTATACAGCTAAAGCCATGGAAAGGTATATTGATTGATATAAGAAATCCCCAGGAAATCATAGACATTAATTTCTTTGGTATTTTAAAACTAGTAAATCCTAATAATTATCAGGATAAGGAGATTAAGAAATGAGATTAAAAAATTGAGACAAGAATGTCTTAATGTGGATTGTTGGTTTTGAGTAGTTTGCCTGTGAAGGCTGAATGTATGAATTGACATGATTGTTTTATTAGGTGGAAGTATTTAAAAAAATCCCATGGATGTGTGAGTGTATGTGGGTATGCATATATCTTGCTTTGCTTGTATTTTATTCATTCAACATTTCTTTATCTCAGAATAATAATTACATTCTTTTATGGTACCATGCTATAATTAATCATAAAATTTTAGACTTGTATTTAATTTGGAGGTCATTTATTTCAACCTTTTGCAAGATACGTGAATCTTTTTATGATACACATGGCAGATTATTATGTAGTACCTGCTAAAGGTCTTCCTGTGATGGGGTACTCACTGTACTGTGAGCAGAACAAGGACAAGGATGATACCTATTTTGTTCTCTACTATATACCCCACTGCCTAGCACAATGTCCGGCACATAGTAGTTATTAATGTATTTTGATAAAGTGAAAAAATTATTTCAAGGGTTTTCTTCTTTTAGTAAAACATTTGGATTAGGAAGTCTTCTCTTTTGTAGGTTTCTCTAATTTTTAAAACCATTTCCTATATATGGACTTAATATTTCATATTTAGTTGGGCAGTTCTAAGTACGGTAATATTCCTTCTCTGGATTTGTTCATTGTACTTTCTTAGTAAAGTACATGGTGATGCTCTGTAGGCGCTCAGTAAATATTAAATGTACTAATAAAGTCTAAGATAACATTATATTTTTATGTTGATGTAGCTTACTGTTGGCTAATGTACTTGTGCTCAGCTAAAACCCAAGGCCTTTTCATAATATTCAGTGAATTATTTCCTGTTCTCAGACTTTTGTGTGGTTGATTTTTTTTTTAACCCTGAATATGTATGTCTTCTCAATTATTGCTGTTTAATTTTTCTTGTTTAGCTCATTATCGCAGTCTTTTTGGATTATTTCCACTCTTCCTCTGTATTCAAAGTATTATTTACTTTTCTCAATGTTTTATCTGCTTCTGCTCACAATGATAACCAGGAGGAATTATATAAATCTAAAGAAGTTTCAAAAAAATCAGTGTGGTACTACATTATGAGCAGTATAATTTTGAGGTTTTTAGTACATTCTAATTCTTCAGAAATGTGAAACCATATGTATTATTTCTTGAATTATTGATGTAATCAGAACTTCCTATTCTTCAACCAGAAAAGATAATCAAATATTTTTATTCACTGAAATGTTTGCATATTTTGTCAAGAGAAAATATAATTTAGACTTAATAAATACTAATACTCTGGGTGCAGTGGCGCTTGCCTGTAATTCCAGCACTTGGGGAGGCTGAGCTGGGTGGATGGCTTGAGCCCAGGAGTTCAAGATCAGCTTGGGCAATGTGGCAAAACTCCATCCCTACTAAAAATACAAAAATTAGCTGCATGTAGTGTTGGGTGCTTGTAGTCCCAGTTACTTGGGAGGCTGAGGTGGGATGATTGCTTGAGCCTGGGTGGATGAGGCTGCAGTGAGCTGAGATTGTGCCACTGTACTCCAGCCTAGGTGACACAGTGAGACTCTGTCTCAAAAAAACAAAAACACAGAATAAAACCCCCCAAAACAGGACCAATAAACTGACAACAATATTCTCAAGGAGGTTATAGCAAAATAACATTTTTATTCTTATTTTAAAAGTAAAACGTACATTGTGGAACATTTAGGAAAATAGAAACTTAAAGCCAGCAGACAAAATTCCTATTTATAATTCCCTGTTTTAAACAGTATCAAATAAACTACTGCCACATTACATTAGGATCCCTAATATTGATAGTATTTAGTACCTTTTCTTTGTAGCATTAGTTGGACTCATTACCTTATGTCAGTTACTTATTACTAAGTAACAAAAGCTGTTACTTAAACTTACCTATATCAGTTATCTATTACTAAGTAACAGATTTAAACTGTGACTTAAAACTGGGGCAGGGAATGCCTTGTTCCGGTCCACAGACACTGAGGTAGCTCAAATGGGGCTACAGTATCTTGGATAGTATCACTCATGTGTCTTGCATCTTGGTGCTGGGTCTCTGTTGAGACACCTCATTTCTTCTGCAGCTGACCTGTTTGTTCATCAAGTACAGTGTGTTTTTTTTTTGGGTGGGGGGGTTGTTACTCTCTAGAATAATAGCTTAAACTTTTTTTTTTTTTTTTGATCATGAGAGTAAAACCAGCAGTTTCTAGGCCTCTTATGTCCTAGGCTGGAAACTACATAGCACATTTCCAGTGAATTGTGTTTTTTAAAGCAAATAAGATCACTATGTCAGCTAAGATGTAAGGAAAAGAGCAATATATTGCTTCTCTTGATGGGAAGAATAGCATGTGTATACAGGAATAAGAGAAATTGTTCGCAGCTATCTTTGCTGGTCTACTACAGTTCTTCCTCTGGTGGACAATTCATGTCTCTCTAACATGTCATATACACCCAGCCCTCCCAGGATGTTCAGAAATCTTACCTACTATGACCCCAGGCTCAAAATCTATTATGATCTCCATCAAGTTAGGATGTGAATGAGGCTCCTTGAGTGTAGGTCCTCTTTTTGGGGGGCAGGGGGCGGGGCAGGAGGCAGAGAAGAGTCTCACCTCTGTTGCCCAGGCTGGAGTGCAGTGGCATGATCGTGGCTCAACTACAGCCCCCACCTTCTGGTCTCAAGCAATCTTTTCACCTCAGCTTCCCAAAGCAATGGGATTATAGGCATGAGCCACTGTGCTCGGCCTCTTTTTTGGGAAGAGACAGGGTCTCATTCTGTCACCCAGGCTGGAGTGCAGTGGCACAATTATAACTCACTGTAGCCTTGAACTCCTGGGCTCAAGAGATCTTCCTACCTCAGCTTTCAGAGTAGTGGTACTACAGGTAGTACCATAATCTGACTAATTTAACTACCATATCTGGCTAATTTTAAAAACATTTTCTTAGAGATGGGGTCTTACTGTGTTCCTCAGGCTGGTCTTGAACTCCTGGCCTCAAGTGAGCTTCTTGCTTCAGTCTCCCAAGTAACATCTTAGTTATCTATTGCAGCATAACAAATCACCTCAATGTATGTATTTTTTTCTTTTTAAAAACAAATTAAAAATTTTAATTTTTGTGGGTGCATGGTGTATATGGGGTACATGAGATGTTTTGATACAGTCATGCAGTATAAATAATCACATCATGGAGAATGGGGTATTAATTACTTTAAGCATTTATCCTTAGTATTGCAGACAATCAAATTATACTCTTTTAGTTACTTAAAAATGTACAATTGAGTTACTGTCTATAGTCACCCTGTTGTGCTATGAAATACTAGGTCTTATTCATTCTTTCTATTTTGTTTTATATCCATTAACCATCCCCACCTACTGCGCAGCCCTCCACTATTCTTCCCAGCCTCTGGTAACCGTCCTTCTACTCTCCGTGTCTGTGAATTCAATAATTTTGATTTTTAGGCCTCACAAATGTGTACCTTTTCACTTATGATTCTATAGTTTGGAAATTTAGTTGGGTCAGTGGAGATAATTTGTCTCTGTTTGATCTGCTGTCATTTGAGGCAGCTTGGCTAAAGACTCCAAGATGCCCTAGCTTCCTCTCTGGGGCCCTGGTGCTGGTTGTCTTCTTGAGGCACATCAGTTTTCATCTTGGTTCTCATCTGTCTTTGCCTGTTGACACTCACTCTTCAGGGCTTCTCTCTTCACATGGTCTACCCTCTCTAGCAGGAAAGCAATTGAGCAAAAGTAGAAATTTCCAGCCCTCTTAATATCTAAGTGTAGAAGTGGGACACCATCACTTATGCCTCATTCTCCTGGTCAAAGTGTGTCATACGGCTAAATTCAAGGAGAGGGAACTACAGATGCTACTTTTGATGGGAGGAGTGACATTGAGCATTGAGAGGTGGGAAGAAATTTTGGTGATTAGATTTGTAGAAACTGTGATTAAATACTTGAGGGATTATTTGTATATAAGTCTTTGTTCCTTCCATGGTAGTTCCCTAATGTTTACTACCTGGAGCAGCTAGTCTTCACCATGTCTGCTATGCATAGCACAGTACCTGGTATACAAAAGGATTTCAGTAATTAATTGTTGAATGAATTAATAACTGTCTTGCCATTTTCAATACTTTAACTAAATATTTTTTACAAAAAGTGGATCAAATGTTCATTTAAAAAAAAATTACCTTTTTTAATTTTCAAAAAATAAAAAAAATTCTGAATCATCTTTGGCTATAAATATTTTTTTTCAAAACTGCTTTTCTTGTCATGAATGTATTTTCCTGTCATTTTTTACTCCATTTTGTTGGTTATACATAAGGCTTTCCAGTAAAGATCCTTGTAGTACATTAATCAATTCTTGACCATTTAACTTTTAAGCTTCCCCTCATTTTTCACTATTATAATCATATTATATATTTAAAAAAAGTTATGTCTAAGATATTAAACTTCTGCATGTTTTTAATAGATTTAAAAATTATATTAGAGCTTTTAAAAAATAGTAATATAAAAAAGAACGTAAAATGACTCATAATCTCATTTCTCAGTTAACTCTACTGACAAAAAATATATGTACATGGTTAGAAAATGTAAATAGAATCAAGAAGTACAAAATGAATGGTGGAAGACTCTGGTTCTACTTAGCTTGTGTTTACTGTCAGTAAAAGTTTTTATGCATACATTAACATATTTTTGCATATGTAAGTTTGTGTATATATGTAAAATTCGTACATACACATGTTTGTGTTAAAACACATAAACAAGAGATCATATCTTATGCACTTTGTTCTGTTTTTTTCATATAGTAAAAATTTTTTTTCTTATGATTACTTTTTCTTTTATATGTCACCATATATTATCTTTTATATTGAAATGCATAATTTTACTATTCTAATTACTTCTTTTATTTTTTTGAGATGGAGTTTTACTCGTCTCCCAGGCTGGAGTGCAATGGCACGATCTTGGCTCACTGCAACCTATGTTTTCTGGGTTCAAGTGATTCTCCTGCCTCAGCCTCCCGGGTAGTGGGATTACAGTCCTGCGCACTGTGCCCAGCCTAATTTTTTTTTTTTTGAGATAGAGTCTCATTCTGTTGCCCAGGCTGGAGTGCAGGGGTGTAACCTCAGCTCGCTGCAATCTCCGCCTTCCTGGTTCAAGCGATTCTCCTGCCTCAGCCTCCCGAGTAGCTGGGAGTACAGGTGCCCACCACCATACCTGGTTAATTTTTTTGTATTTTTGGTAGAGATGGGGTTTCACCATGTTGGCCAGGCTGGTCTTGAACTCCTGACCTCAAGTGAGCCACCTGCCTTGGCCTCCCAAAGTGCTAGGATTATAGCGTGAGCCACTACTCCTGGCCTATAATTGCTTTTTATAATTGCTTTTGGGGGAGGTTCAATTAAGGTTCAGTTAGGATATATAGAAATCATCTAGAAAAAAATTAGTATCTTCTAAAATTAACAGCATTAGGCTGGGCATGGTTGCTCATGTCTGTAACCTCAGTGCTGTGGGAGGTTAATGGAGGAGGATTTCTTGAACCCAGGGGTTTGAGGCCAGCCTGGGCAGCAAAGTGAGACCCCATTTTTCCAAAAAGTAAAAAAAGTAGCTGGACGAGGTGGTGTACACTTGTGGTCCCAGCTACTTGGGAGGCTGAGGTGGGAGCAGTACTTCAGCCTGGGAGGTCTAGTTATATTTATCTGTTATGTTTATCCATAATTATTATGTTTTTGAGTTCCCTAAGTGAGAATGCTACATTAGATGCTTTTATATGATATTAAATAGCACTCAGACCTAAGCAGTTTTTCCTATTCTTAACATCTTGAATTAGTATGGTACATTTGTCACAACTGATGAACCAGTATTGATGCATTACTGTGTTAACTAAAGTCCATAGTTTAATTAGGATTTACTCTTTGTGTTGGATAGTCTTACGGTTTTTGCCAAATGCCTGTTATGTCTCTGTTGTTACAGTACCATACAGAATGGTTTCACTTCCCTAAAAACCAGTGCTTCACCTATTTATCACCTTCTTCTCCCCCTCCCTGAACTCCTAGTAACCACTTATTATTTTCTGTCTTAATAATTTGCCTTTTCTTGAATGTCCTGTACTTGGGAGTCATACAGTATATATATACTTTCAAATTGGCTTTCATATATCAATATACCTTCAGGATTCCTCTATTTCTTTTTAGAGTTTGATAACTTCTTTTTATCACTGAATAGTATTTCATTTTATGGATATATCATAGTTTGCTTATCCATTCTACCTACTGAAGGATTGTTGCTATGGTGAATTAATAGCTACCTTACTTATTACCTTTTTCCCTCCCCTCCCCTCCTCTTTTTGAGACAGAGTTTTGCTCTTGTTGCACAGGCTGGAGTGCAATGGCATGATCTTGGCTCACTGCAACCTCCACCAAGGGTTCAAGTAATTCTCCTGCCTTAGCCCCCAGAGTAGCTGAGATTACAGGCATGCGCCACCATGCCTGTCTAATTTTGTATTTTTAGTAAAGATGGGGTTTCTCCATGTTGGTCAGGCTGGTCTTGAACTCCTGACCTCAGGTGATCCGCCCACCTCCGCCTCCCAAAGTGCTGGTATTACAGGCGTGAGCTACCATGCCTGGCCCTTATTACCTTTTTCTAATCATTGCCTTTTTTTTTTTTTTTTTTTAATTTTTTTTGGTCTTCCACTTTTTCCCTGACTTCTCTGGTTTTAATTGTGCATTTTATATGACTATGATTTTTTTCCTCTCTTAACATATTATTTATACATATATATGTTTATACTTTTTTTTTTTTAATTTTTATTGTATTTTAGGTTTTAGGGTACATGTGAAGAACATGCAAGATTGTTGCATAGGTATGCAAGTGGCAGTGTGATTTGCTGCTTTCCTCCCCTTCACCTATATCAGGCATTTCTTCCCATGCTATCTCTCCCCACCTCCCCCTGTCCCTCCCCTATTTCCCCCCCAACAGACCCCTGTGTGTAGTGCTCCCCTCCCTATGTCC
>CAUYLG010068456.1:0-24063 GCA_963573385.1 Cacajao melanocephalus | reverse complement strand
CTCACGGCAACCTCCACCTCCTGGATTCAAGCAATTCTCCTGCCTCAGCCTCCCCAGTACCTGGGATTACAAGCGCTCACCAACCCGCCCAGCTAATTTATATATTTTCAGTAGAGACAGAGTTTCACCATGTTGGCCAGGCTGGTCTTGAACTCCTGACCTCGTGATCTGCCTGCCTCAGTCTCCCAAAGTGCTGGGATTACAGGCGTGAGCCACTGTGCCCAGCCCACATAAGATATTTTTTTAAAAAAATCTTTAGGTCAGTGCCTGTGTCTCCTAATTCTTCCCCATCTCTATAGTGAAACATATTCACCATTCTCTAAATGGGTAAATAAATACATGGATGGGTCAGTATCTGTAGGAGATACCACAAAATGGTCCTATGATTATGATTTCAAGATAAGGTAACCCTAATTTGTACGCAGTTTCCTGATTATAGAAAAGAACTAAGAGGCCAACTGGAATGTGAAATCAACAAAAACCTTCATCCCTGCTATATCTTGGCCTTTGTTCAACAGGAGCCAAAATAAGAAACTGTACACAACAGCAGGAGTTTTATGACAGAATCTAAGACTAGAAAAAGGATACTTAAATTTAGAAAAATAATACCTTTAATAGACAACTGTCTGGTTTAGAACAAGCCAGACAAGATATTAATAAATAAAAGCATACAAGCCAACTGACCATTAACCTAATCATCCACACATTATTTTTCAATTGGACCTTACACTGGATAACAAACAGTCCATAATTACAGTTATGATGAATCAATCTCTTTGATTTTTCCATCATTCAAAGTTGAACGTTAACAGTAAGTTCCTGGAAAGCTTTTTCAAGTATGAAAGTAGAATATGTTCATTCATTTAAAAGAGCAATAGTATAAGGAAACAGAAAAGACACTCAATCTAATCACCTAGCGAAAACAAAATTCTGAAGTCCTTTTTTCTGGTTTTGAACCTTAGGCATATTTTATATAGAGCTGAGATAATAACAGAGACAAGTGTATGAGGATTCAGTGGGACAATGCCCATTCAATTCTTATTTATAGCTTTTAGTATACAATAAAGAAAAGCCCTGTAAATCTTAGCTGTTCTCATTTATATAGAATGCTCTACAATTTATTCTGGAATAAAGTCAGACCATCTGAGATCTGTATACTTGGAACACACAGCGTTTGCCCTTCAAAGAATTGCCCTGACATTAAACACTGGTCTACATTGAGAAAAGATGAATCAACAGCCTTACAAAATTCACTCTTGCATTTATTGAGTAGCTCGTGGACACTGACATCCACTCATCAGTCTCTCCTCCATGAGCCATCACAGAAGAACTATCCCAGGGCAGGAGGACTTACGCCTCTCCAGAACAACGTTCTGTTGCATGGACCCTGACTGTGACTGTACTTGCTCGTGTTTTCCTATTTGCTCTGGATGCTAGGTAGTCCAGAACCAAATGTGAAATTAACATCTAACAACTATAGAGAACATGGGGATTTGTGTTTTGTATATTAATTCCACTCCGGACTTCAACTAATTGATTCATGAAGTTCCTTAGGGGAATGAATATTGGCCTCAATTTTGTCACAATTAGGAAAATGACCCATATTCCTAATGGCACTATTAAAAAGCAAAGGAAAGGCTTATCAGTTAAGAGGCTGAGCTGGAGGTCACACCACATTGGTATGCTACTTACTAGCTAGCGGTGCCACTCTGGGCAAATTACTTAACCTCTCTAGGCTTCTGAATTTATTTTTTTTAATTTTTAAACTTTGTAATACTTTCTAAGAGAGATGGTCCTGCTACATTGCCCAGGCTGGTCTCAAACTCCTGGGCTCAAGCGATCTTCCCACCTCAGCCTCCCAAGTAGCTGGGAATACAGGTGCATACCACCATGAATGGCCAGAATTTTTTAACTTATATAATGGGGATAATCAGCCAGGTGCAGTGGCTCATGCCTATATAATCTTAGCAGTTTGGGAGGCTGAGGTGGGAGGATCACTTGAGCCCAGGAGTTAAAGACCCTGTCTCAAAAAATAATAACTTAAAATAATAAATAAAATATAATGAGGATGATATGGTTTGGCTCTGTATCCCTACCTTACCCAAATCTCATCTGGAATTGTAATCCCTGTCAGGACAGGGGCCTAGTGGGAGGTGATTGAATCATGGGGGCTGACTTCCCCCTTGTTCTCACCAGATCTGGTTGTTTGAAAGTGTGTGTCAATTCCCTGTTCATTCTCTCTCTCTCCGGCCAACATGTGAAGAGGGTCTTTGTTTCACCTTTGCTTTCTGCCTTGTAAGTTTCCTGAGGCCTCCCAAGTCATGCTTCCTGTTAAGTCTGTAAAGTGTGAGTTAAACTTCTTCTCTATAAATTACTCAGTCTCAGGTAGTTCTTTATAGCAGTGTGAAAATGGACGAATACAGAGGATAATCATAGTATCATAGAGTTGTATTAAATATAACAATCATCACAGATGAATGTGCTCATCACAGATCTGCACATGGTAACTGTTCAGGAAATGATCACTGCAATTATCTACAATAATAATAAATACTGTAAAAGGATTTTATAAACAAAAGAGTCATACAAATGCCAAGTATTTATTATTTTATTATTCCTCTGTATTGTTTGTGAGTCTTCTCTGAAGCCCAGGTTCCTCATTTTAAAATAAGGACAGATGACTGTTTTCCAGGTCTCTTCTAGTTGCAAACTTCTTCATTCTATACACTTTGAGAAATTATAATGTGCATCACAGAGAATGAGGGTTATAATGAAACCCTCTGAAACAGATAGCAATACTGTAAATCAGAACTGACCTCAACTGTGACCTGCTGCTTCCTTTAACAAATGTCTTGATTTTTTTCTCCCACTCACATATTTCCTTGTTCCAGGCAGCCACAACAGTTTTTGCTAATACTCACATGCTTTTTAGGCTACAGGCAATGAAAACATCATTAGCACCTTTCTGCTATTCACACTGGCTGCCCTCAAATTCTCCCAGCATGTACACTTCTTCCAGACACTCTACTTTTATTTCTAGCAGCTTTGACTTAACTTTTTACTCTTCTTTATTTTCACAAGGAAATCTCTACAGAAATGACTCACTTTTCAAGAGGATTAGAAGCCCTTAGGAAGCAGGACCTGGGCATGCAGGTTTAGGTATAATCCCAAACCGAAAGTGCAGGGTGTCTAGCTTTAGGACTCTGCCCCTTCCTAAAAGCAGCTGAGTCGAGGCCAATCTAGAATGTGCCTCTGACCTTGCCCTGCAAGCTGGGCAGCAACTGGGCCGCAACTGGGCCCTGCACAAAGAATCCTGTGGATGGCGTGCCAGAGCCCTGTTCTGAAGTAAAAAGAGCAATGGATAGCAGAGAATTCTCAAGTCACAGCTATATTATACAGGACAACTTTGGAAAGTTGATTACCTGAATAAATAGCTCCCAGGAGGCCAAGGCCAGCATTTCAGACTTTTCTTTCTTTCTTTGAGACAGGGTCTCGTTCTGTCATTCAAGCTGGAGTGCAGTGGCGTGATCAGGGCTCGCTGCAGTCTCAACCTCCTGGGCTCAAGCCATCCTCCTAACTCAGCCCCCAGAGTAGCTGGGACTAGCATGTGCCATTATGCCTGGCTAATTTTTGTATTTTTTGTAGAGATGGGGTTTCGCCATGTTGCCCTGGCTGGTCTCAAACTCCTAGGCTCAACTGATTCACCCACCTTGCCCTCCCAAACTGCTGGGACTATAGGTGTGAGCTACCATGTCTGGGCCATTTCAGTTCTTCAAGATCCAAAACATTAAGGAGAGAGATAAGACATGTGGAAAAACATTTAATCTGCGCATGAGCCCTCTTCCTTCAAGAGAAATACCATGTAGAATTGACTCATATCAATAACAGGGAAAGAAGAAAAACTGGATGGTTTGAAATTGGTTCAGTATTGAACAGCTCTAACACAAAAATTGCATGTTAGCAGCAAGCAGAGTTCAGCCGTGATTTCCTGCTAGCCTATTTTACTCCTTTTCTTGAATGTTTGTGGTCTTGAGTTTCTACACACACACACACACACACACACACACACGAGTACAGGTGGGAGAATTCAGGTGGAAACTGTATTTTTTCTTCCAGAATCCATACCTCTCTGTACATCAGAGAACTAGTTAAGGAAAGAAAATATTCAGTGTGAAGTCAAATCCTTAATTCAAAATCAGAGGACATACAGAAGAAAGAAAGTCTATGAGAATAAAAATGTTAAAGTACCTTCAGCAATAGTCACACTTGATGTATTAGGAAAGTCACTGTATTAATCTTTTTTCATGCTGCCGATAAAGATATAACTGAGACTGGACAATTTACAAAAGAAAGAGGTTTAACGGACTTACAGTTCCACAGGGCTGCGGAGGCCCCACAATCATAGCGGAAGGCAAGGAGGAGCAAGTCATGTCTTACATGAATGGCAGCAGGCAAGAGAAACTTTGTGCAAGGGAAGTCCTCTTTTTAAAACCATCAAATCTCATGAGACTGATTCACTATCATAAGAACAGCAAGGGAAAGACCTGATCCCATGATTCAGTGATCTCCCACCAGGTCCCTCCCACAACATATGGCAATTACGGGAGTTACAAGATGAGATTTGGGTGGGGACACAGCCAATCCATATCAGTCACATAATAGAGAAACACTATATAATGAGTAGGGGAAGATCTTCATCCAGAAAGAATAACTCACTGACTATCAGGGAACTCCTAAGAAAGAGAAATCCTATCAATGCAAAGAATGTGGGAAATCCTTTTGCCAGAAAACAAAGCTCTCTGTAGATTGGAATCGTCACAAAAAACCCTAAGAAAAAAAAATCTAGAAAAGGCTTTATCAAGAAGTTGTAACTAATGGAACATCAAACATTACTTTGAAAGTTTGAAAATTTTCAACAAGAAATTTAAAACCTGGAGCAATTCCATCAAGTGAGGGATTATATAAAGAACATGTTCTCCCAGCGATAACCCTGAAAGTCGCATTTCATATGTGATTCTAAACCTTGTATATAAAGAGTAACAGATTTTAAACCTAAATATTGGTAATCCCTGTCCTTATTTTGCCTGCTCAGTATGGTAATAGTTTTTCATTTTTATCAATTACCTCAACAAAATCAGCTTTCAATGTTTTCTTGTTTGTCCTCTTTTCAATTTTATCAATTTTCATTCCAATATTTTCTATTTCCTTTCCTCCACTTATTTTGGGCCTTATTTGCTCTTTTTTTGTAGTTAAAGGTGGAAGTTAATTAAAGGTAGAAGCTGGGGTCATCAGTTGAGACCTTTATTCTTTCCTAAACATAGAAAGTGAGTGCTACTACTTTCCAAGAACTACTTTCAATCCATCCCACAACACTTGAAATGCAGTCTTTTCCTTCAATTCAAAATACCTCCTAATTTATCCCTTTTGATTTTTTCTTTGACTTATGAGTTATTTACAAGTGTGCTATTTATCTGGAACAACTATTTGGAACAACTATTTGGAACTTTTTCAGGCAGCTTTGCTACTGATTTCTAATATAATTCCAACACAAAGAACATACTTTGTACTTTAAATGTATTGACATGTTTAATGGCCCAGAGTAAGACCAATATTAAATACACTTTGTAGACTCAAAAAGAATGTGTATTCTGCTGTTGTTGGGTAGAACATTCTATAGATGACAATTAAGTCACATTGGTTGACAATGTTGTTCATGTCTCCAATATCCTTATTGATTTTATTTCTACTTGCTTTATTAATTTTGTCTATTTTTCTTTACAGTTTTATTAGTTTTTTGCTTCATGTATTTTGAATTTCCATTATTAGGGGATTTTTTCTTTTTTTTTTTGAGACAGAGTCTTGCTCTGTTGCCCAGGCTGGAATGCCATGGTGCAATCCAGGCTCACAGCAAACTCCACCTTCTGGGTTCAAATGATTCTTGTGCCTCAGGCTCCCGAGTAGCTGGGATTACCAGCATGTGCCACCATATCTGGCTAACTTTTTTTGTATTTTTTTCATAAAGACGGGGTTTCACCATGGTTGGTCTCAAACTCCTGGCCTCAAGTGATCCGCCTGCCTTGGCATCTCAAAGTGCTGGAATTACAGACTTGAGTCACAGCACCTGGCCAGGGGCATACATGTTTAATTTCCTTAATGAACTGACTCTTCTTATTCCCAGTAATATTCCTTCTTCTGATGTCTATTTCATCTGATATTAACATGCTCACTCTGGCATTCTTTGATTAGTGTTCAATACAGTATACATTTCTAATCTTTTTGTGCCTTTACATTTAAAATGGGCTTCTAGGCAACATAGAGTTAGTTTCTATTCTTTTATCTAATTTAACAGTATCTGCCTTTCAATGGGGCTGTTGAGCTCATTTACATCTAACTAAAACATTAATGATTGGATTTAATTCTACAAAATTGTTGTTTTCTGTTTTCTATTTGTCTAATTCCATCTATCTTTTGTTCCCATTTTTTTCCTTCTTTTGAATTTTTTTTTTAAGAGATGAGATCTCACTCTGTTGCCCAGGCTGGGGTGATGTGGTGTGATAATGGCTAAGTGCAGCCTCAAACTCCTGGGCTCAAGGGATCCTCCTGCCTCAGCCTCCAGGTAGCTAGGATTATAGGCACGCGCCATCACCCCTGGCCAATTTTTTTGTTTTTTTGTAGAGACAGTGTCTCATACTATGTTGACTAGGCTGGTCTTGAAATCCTGGCATCAAGCATTCGTCCTGCCTTGGCCTCTCAATGTGCTGGGATTACAGGTGTGAGTCATCACCACCAGCCTACTGCTGTCATTCTTATCTTTGTTCCTATTCATATGTGTCTTTTTCTCCTAGATATACTTGTAATTTTTTAACATATTTAAAAGGAAGGATACTATTGAAGATGTTATTAGATCAACTGACAAAATTGGAATATAGATGGTAAATCAGATGAAATACAGTTATCAACATATATTTATGAACATGACAAGCATATTGTAGTTATGTTCAGCACAGAAGAGAAGGGCGTGGTGGCAGAAAGCAAAGGAGAAGGAAGATGGGTAAAATGTTAACAATGTCAATCTGGTTAAAAGGTATACCTTATACAGAGAGTAAGCTATTCTCTGTACTACTTTATTCTGAACTTTTGTAAGCTTTAAATTATTCAGAAAAAGGTAATCTTTAAAAAGCCAATCCAACATGCTCTGGATCCTATCCCCTCACACAATAGGTCTCTTTCCCTCCCTCTCTCTAATCTTCTTTCCTCCTCTTCACTAGATCATTCTGCTAAGCTTGGAAACACATTCTTCCATTTAAATAGTAATAATAATAATAAGCAAACAAAACATCTCTTGATCCACAGCCACTCTGGATGTAATTAAAGACTCATCTACTCATATTGTCACATTTTATCATCACTTTCCACTTACCTTCAACCCACTCTGCCCTCACCACACTTTGAAATGCCTATTGCTAAAGTCACCAAACACCTCCAGGTGGCAAACTTCAAAGGATACTCAACAGGCTACCTCACCACTCAGGAGCATTTGATAGTGCTGATCATACCTTCCTCATAAAAATATCTACTTCTCTTGGCTTTCGATCAAACACTCTTGATTTTCCTCTTGCCCCTCTGGCACTCCTAAGTCTCCTTCGCCATTTCTTCATCTTCCATCTGACTTCCGCTGGCTAGAGTTCTTAACATTTTCAGTCTACTCCATCTCTCTAGGGGGTCTCATCCATTCTCATGATTTTAAAATCTATCTACAGATTGATGACTCCCATATATCTTCAGCCCAGAACTTACTTCTGAAATTCATACAGTCCAATTGCTTTGACACAGTAGGCTGACACTTCTCCAACTTAACATATTCAAAATTGAATTCAGTCTCCCTGACCCTCAAGTATTGCCCGCCCCCACCCCCACCCCCACCCCGCCTCTGCCTGCCTGCCATCTTCCCTTTTCAGTAGGTGCCATGCCCGTTCATCCAGCTGTACAAGTCAGAAAACCTCGTATCATTTTCTGAATGTTAAAATTATGAGTGATATTTTTTCTTTATGCACTTCAACAGTTTAAAATTTCCCTGTGATAAACCTATTTATAAATAATCAAAATTTAAAAAAGACATACAAATGGCAAACAAGCATATGAAAAGGTACTCAGTATCACTGATCAGAGAAATGCAATCAAAACTACAATAATATCATCTCACCCCAGTTAAAATGGCTTTTATCCAAAAGACAGGCAATAACAAATGCTGGCAAGGATTTGGAGAAAAGAGAACCCTCATAAACTTCTGGTGGGCATGCAAATTAGTACAATCACTATGGAGAACCACTTGGAGATTCCTCAAAAAACTAAAAATAGAGGTACCATATGATCCAGCAATCCCACTGCTGGGTATATACCCAAAAGAAAGGAAATTAGCATATGGAAAAGATATTTGTACTCTCCATTACTGTTTGTTGCAGCACTGTTCACAATAGGCAAGATTTGGAAGCCTCAGTGTCCAACAACAGAGGAATGGATAAAGAAAATGTGGTACATATACACAATGGAGTACTATTCAGCAATAAAAAAGAATGAGATCCTGTCATTTGCAACAACATAGATGGAAATGGGAGGTCATTATATTAAGTGAAATAAGGCACAGAAAGTCAAACACTGCATGTTCTCACTTATGGGATCTAAAAATCAAGACAACCACACTCATGGACATAAAAAGTAGAAGGATGGTTACCAGAGGCAGGGAAGGGTAGTGGGGGCATTGGGGAGAGGTGTGGATGGTTAATAGATGCAAAAAAAAAAAAAAAAACAAGGAATAAGACCTAGTATTTGATAGTACAGCAATGGTAACTATAATAACTTAATTGTACATTAAAAAATAACCAAAAGAATATAATTGGATTCTTGATAACATGAAAGATAAATGCTTGATAGGATGGATACTCCATTCTCCATGATTTGATTATTAATACCTACTATTTGATAGCACAACAGGGTGACTATAATCAAAATAGTTATATATTTTAAAATAACTAAGAGTGTAACTGGTTTGTAATACAAAGGATAAATGTTCAAGGGAATAGTTATCTCATTTCCCATGATGTGATTATTACACATTACATGCCTATATCAAAACATGTCATGTACTGCCTCTCTCTCTATATAAATACACCCACAAAAATTAAAAATTGAAAAAAAAATAAAAACAACCAAAATCTTTCTTTTGGATGAGAAGCAAAAGAAAGATGTGCTTAAATATAATGCTATACAATTTCTGTTTTTAATTGTCATTTTGTGAGTGTCTGTATTGGTCCATTTTCATGCTACTGATAAAGACATATCCAAGGCTGGGCGATTTACAAAAGAGGTTTAACGGACTTCAGTTCCACGTGGCTGGGGAAGCCTCACAATCATGGCAGAAGGCAAGGAGAAGCAAGTCATGTCTTACATGGATGGCAGCAGTTAAAGAGAGAGCTTATGCAGGGAACCCACCTCCCTTATAAAGGCATCAGATCTCATGAAACGTATTCAGTATCACAAGAACAGCATGGGAAAAACCTGCCCCCATGATGCAATTGCCTTCCACCAGGTCCCTCCCACAACACATAGGAATTCAAGATGAGATTGGAGTGGGGACACAGCCAAACTATATCAGTGTCTAAATAAGGTACAAAAAATTAACATTAACTTTTATATTACCAGAAGTATCTGAATTTATTGAAGACATCACAGAATCCACTTCTATCTAGAAAAGAGGAAAAAATAACAGAACATGTAATTTTATCAAATGTTTTTCACAGCACAAGTTCTTAAATCTTTGGGTGGGAATAAGGATCTATTTTTACGAGAAACCAAGTTTGTTGAACCAAGCAGACAAGTGATGATACACAGCAGCTATAACAGTCATTTTGCTTTTCCATCAACATCTATAAAATAGCAGACACTAATCTGCTAGCCTCTAATGGCCCCCAAAACTTTATTCCATTCACCAAAAGAGTTTAAGCACAGAAAATCAATTTGGCTGTCCCATATATAATGTAATCTAACAGGCAGCCTTTCTACTTTAGACAAATACAAACAATTGTTATAATGGGCTCGGTGGCTCTATTAAAAATTTTTTTCCCCTGATTATGAAAGTACGACATGATTGATGTAGAAAGCACAAAAAATTCAAAAAATTATGAAGAAAACTGAAAAATCAGCCATCCAATGAAAACCGTTATCATTTTAGACTAATCAGCTTTTTTCCTCTATGCATTTTTAAACATTTGAGATTTTAAACACTGTATAGAAAGCATAAGTACCTGCTTTCATTAAATGTTAAAATATAAGCCCTTTACCACACTGTCACAAGGGCATTATAAACATTGGAGTATTAGAGCCTTGGCAGCATCTGACATAATTTCTCCACTTCTAGTCTCAAACTCTTCCCAGTCTTGGATTCCTTGCATTTTCCTGGTTCCTCATGTCCCTGCCAAATGGTTCCCATGCCATTTTCTTCAAGTCCCCTGCCTCCCCTTAAATGTTGGTATTCCCTAACGTTCTATCCTCAGATCACGACTCTTCTTATTCTGTATACTCTTCCTGGGCAATGCCATCCAGCCTCATGTTTAGAGCAACCACCTGGAAACCAAGAAGTCCCAAGTCTATCTCCAGCCCTACCCTCTCCACCCAATTTCAGATTCCTACATCTCAGGGAGGCAGATCTAACAGCAGATTTTCACCACCGTAACCTGAATAGCCAGCACAGTATTTAACAAGTAAATGCACCTGGAATGCCCATAGCTGCCTCAAACTCAATGTCTTCCAATCGAAACTCACTAACTTCCTCTGAATCTACTCTTAAATATTCTCTTAATTGGTGGCATCACTATCCCTTCACTCCTGGTGGTCATGTCACTCTTACCACCACTGCATCCAGTCAATCATCAGGGCCTAACTTGTCCCACCACTCACAAAGTGCTCCTAGATACTTATCAGAGTAGTCTATCTTCTCCAGTCTAAATGATCACCCAGACTGTTATAGTCACTACTAGAATTACGCCTTGCTTCTTTGTTCCCTTCACTCTGTTTTTCAATCTCTTCTCTTTCTTGGCATCTGTCACAGTTGTATCCCTCTCCACATTAAACTCTGAACTGCTTTGAATTAGAGACTGTGCTTCATTCACCTTTATATCACTAGCAACTAGCAAGTGTTCCTTTTATTAAAGAGGAACACTTAATAAATTTCACTATGTATGGGTGGGTACAGTGGCTCAAGCCTATAATTCTAGCACTTTGGGAAGCTGAGGTGGGTGGATCACTTGAGGTCAGGAATTGGAGACCAGCCTGGCCAACATGGTGAAACCCAGACTCTAATAAAAATACAAAAAAAAGAGAAAAAAAAAAAAAGAACCAGGTGTGGTGGCGTGCACCTGTAGTCCCAGCTACTCGGGAGGCTGAGGCAGAATTGCTTGAACCTGGAAGGTGGAGGTTGCAGTGAGCCTAGATCATGCCACTGCACTCCAGCCTGGGTGACAGAGCAAGACTCTATCTCAAATAAGAAATAAATAAATTTCATTATGTAAACAATTGCATGAATGTATAAGTGATTTATTATGTAAGTATTTTACTTCATGATCAGCAGTCAGTAAATATTTCATTTGCTTAAAAGCAATATTCAAAAATTAACCCCAAACCTCAAACTAGTATAAAAATCTGTTGAATTTCACATAAATTATACATTGTCACTTGTGTAAGAAAAGTTCATTGTACAAATGACAAAGTGTATAGGTGATATGCTATAAATACTTTACTGATTAGTGACCCGTGGTTAGTAAATAGTTCATTTGCTTAAAAAAAAAAAAACTTCACCCCAGTATGAAAAGTAAAATCTGTTAAATTTCATGGAGCATATGTACAATATGTTACATCACTGTAATTGTCATTAAATTCCTCATCCTAAAATTGAAACCAAATAGACTCAAGGGTGATAAAGACCAAATGAGACAAGTTATCATTTCAGGTGAATCCAAGTTAAATACAACGCTTCACAGACTGACTCTTTTTAGCTGACCTGATTCCAGCTGAAATGATTGCAGGTTAACAGGAGAGCTGCAATTTCTAAGAGTCAGCCCTGACTGCTTCTTTGAGCTCTGTAATAAGCTTCACAGTAACTAAGCATCCCCTCATAGTTGAGCCACTCTGAGCTCACCTGGACTGTTCAACCTACTTGGGTCAAGAGAATATATTAATATTTACTGTGCATCACTTCACAGTAAATATGTTCTGTTGACACAAATAGGGTGGGGAACCATGACATCACAGGGTTCCTGGTTTGGCTGGGCTTTCAATCTGGCAGAAAGTTAGAGCCCACTCATGAGGAACAGCTGGGCCATAATTAATTGCCAAGCTGTCTGGTCTAACGAGAGTGAGGGTTGACATTCCAGACTGAGCCCTG
The DNA here is from genome assembly GCA_963573385.1 of Cacajao melanocephalus. Taxonomy (NCBI): domain Eukaryota; kingdom Metazoa; phylum Chordata; class Mammalia; order Primates; family Pitheciidae; genus Cacajao; species Cacajao melanocephalus. The sequence continues at coordinate 11,627 of CAUYLG010068456.1, read as the reverse complement.
AGTGCTCCCTTTGCCTGATGGTTAGCAGTTCAGTTTCTTGAATCTGGACAATATCTTGACTCTAATTCCAGCTTAACAAGAAGGGCACTGTCTCTAGAATGAATGTAACAAGAAAGCAGAAAAGCATAAAGACAGGGGTGAACAGAAAACTTGTCCTACTAAAGTAGGAGGTTCATGGAGGCTCAGTTCAACTCTCATTATTGGTGAATTGGTGCAACCTTTTCTGGAGAGCAATATCTAACAAAATTCGAAATGTAAGTATCCCATGACCCAGCAATTATAATTCTAGGAACTTATTCCACAGATATGCAGCCACAAGGACATAAATGTGTGTATCATTGAAGCAATGTTTGTAGGAATAATAATAACAAAAAAACCTAAATAACCCCAGACAGGAACCTGGGTAAATAGAATATGCAACTTTATTTTAAACTGTGTTAAGGTGCATGCTTTTAGGTTGATATATTGTTAAAAGAGAAAAGCAAGTTAAAGTAGGCACAATATTTACCCATTTATGTTTTCAATAAAAGATTATGCATACATGTTTGTCATAGAAAATTTCACAACTACACAAAAAACTGTTAATAATGGTAATCCCCTACAAGTAGGACCCTCTTGTAGGCAGGGAGGGGATTTTATGTTCAACTTTATACCTTTGTGCACTGTTTTAATTTTTTGACTGTGGATATATTTTATAAACAAAGCAACAAAAGTAAAGCTTAAGAGACTCTATGTCATGTCCTATGTAAATTTCTTCTGTTACCGACACTCCTCACTCAGCCTTGCCTCTTGGCACCTCTCTAGCATCTTGTATTTATTATAATTATTAGCAGCCTGGTGGTGAGATAGGCTTGTGTAGGCTCCAGTCGTACAGACTTCTACTTCATCTCTGGGTTGGGGTGTTAAGAGGAAACTAAAATTTAGCACTGGAAACATCTCTGAAATTGCTTATAAAGCAGCGATTGACTCTATAAACATCCTAAGCTAGCCCTGTGAACTTTTCTTAGGATCCATTCACTATTGATCGTCTACCCCATCCCCAAATACATAAGAAAGCTCTACCTTGGAGGGCTTGTACCCAAACAGCATTACAACAGCAACTTTAAAGTCCTCTCTGCTGAGATATCCTTTGTGATCTTCATCACATGCTTTAAATACCTGAAGAACATTGAATAGCTTTAGTTAATGAGACAGAAACGGTTTCTTATTTTTATTACTAGTTGATTATACAGTTTGGACCTCGAAAATCTAAAACTTGGCCCAGCCGTAGAGTTTGAAAACGGAATTTCCTTGTGCCAATATTAATTCTCAAGAAATCTTAAAGATGGGCTGAAATTTCACTCAAGAAAGGGCAAAAGAGTTAACCGGTAGGGGGACGCAAACTAATTCATTTAGACCACTGAGATAAATTCTACCCAAAATTCAGTCCTGGAGTTAGGAAGGTGACGCAAAGGGGCTGGTTTTGAAAGGCGGGAGGAGAGATGAAGATTCGAGATTACCATTAATAGACTATGCAGAGGGAAAGGAGAAGGAAGTTGGAGGTAGCCGTAGTCCTGGACCGTGAGCCAGGAGCCCTGAAGCTCCGTAACCACGACCCTTTGGACGGGCAGCCCAGGTCTGGTCTGTACAACTGGGCAGAGACCGGCGGGGAAGAAGCGAGAGGCCCGGGCCAAGCTGAAGTCCGAGACTCAGTCGCCCTCCGGACACCTACTTTCACCCACATCCTGTGTTCCGAGGGACTGGCTTCCCACGTCTGCGACCTGGCCACGGCCTCGGAGAAGAACATCGCGACAGCAACAACCAAACCCGAGCAACCCAACCACCGACCACAGCTGCCCTAGCCCGGCTTGCAGCCTACCACGGCCACGCCCACCGCGGCTCAGGAAGCCGAACTTCACCGCGCAACTCCGACGTCTCCTCCCATTGGACAACGTGCCAGCCACTCGCGTTAATCCCGCAGGGCTATTGGCCAGAGCCTTTGTTTCATCAGGTTTCCTTGGAGCCTCCCGGGGTGGTGAAGCTCCCAGCCTGCCCCCAGCACTTGACTCCACCCGCTGCCTTGTCCCCTTCACTCCTTGCGCGCGGCTGTAAATACAAGCGCTTTTAGGTGCTGGTTCAATGTGTCCTGGTTCGGGATTTCTTTCATTCTCTCCCTCCATCTTGCAATAAGAAGCTACTTTTAATCATTTAGATCTATGGCACTATGCAGACAAAAAGAGTGTGCACAAGCATAAAAACAACCAAACGAAGAGCCAAGTCCTGGATTCTCGTTCAGATCAGCAAGTCATTGGGATCGAGCACCCAGGGTAGCTACTACATGTGTTCTGCCCTCCAGACAACCCCAGCACCTTGCACTGTGCCTAGCACAAAGTAGGTCTTCAATGAACGAAACGAACCGTTATGTTCACACAAATGTATTTCACTCAATTCTCTAGAAGAGATGCCTAGTTTGAAAAACATTCCAATAATAAATACCATAAACAGCACCTAGCCTAAATTTCATAGCAAACAGCCTTATTAAAGGCAAGGAAAGTGGGGAGAGTTCCGTTTCTCAGAAGATTTTTAAAGAACGCAACTGTTTCGAAGTAGGAACAGACATTCGAGGTTCTGAGTCCGATGGGAACTCATTCAACTTTTTATTTTACAGCAGATTTTAAACTCTGCACCCACCCCCTCCCAGGACACAGGTCTCCTCGCAGCTGCCTTTAACCTCAGCCTATCCTCTCTCCACTTTAAACACCGCTGCATGGAGCCCTGGGAGCCTGAGCCATGATAATTCTATAAAGAGGGTGAGTCTTGCTAATAGTTAACTAGAGAGAAGTCAGGGGACAGCTTTCTGGTTCCCCTCTCGTTATAAGTCTCCATGGGGTAAGCCGAGAGCTAGAGGCCCCGCCCTGTCCTGGTGAAACACCCGGCGGGCTTTAGGACCCAGCGGTGGGTTCCCGGAAGGGGAAGGGGCCGGGCCTCGAGCATTCGCCGCTGCCTGGAGGGTTTGAACTGCGCGCATGCGCAATAGCCGCCGGTGGGGCGGGATCCGAGGCGAGTGTGGGTTCTGCGCGCCTCAGGTAGGTGCTGTGCGACGGCGGGCCCGGACTCGGCGCGGTTTCTCGCGGGCTGCCGTTTGGCCCAGGATCCTGCTCCTGGTCCGGTCGCGGTGCACGGGCTGCTGGAGTCCGGCAAGGCTGGAAACGGACCGCGAGGAAATGGCGCGGCCAGGAAGACGGGGCAGGGTCGCCTCGGCCCCGGGGCCTCGGTTTCCTGCGATCACAGCGCTTCAGGGGGCGCGCACGGGTGCCGCGGGGACCCGAGTCTTGCCCTGGCGCAACGCAAGGGGCCCCTGCTCAGGTTCTTATTCCCAGACCTAAGCTTACAGGTGTGTGGTCCCAGAAAGTGAATAGGAAAGCGCCCACCACGTACCAGGCGCTTAAGCTTTCTGTGGTCGGTTTCCCAGTATAGGGGGACCGTCACCGTAGTACAGAGTTGTCCTGAGGGTGCAGCGAGTTGACACCCGATGAGGCGCTTCGAATCGTGCCTGGCTCCAGGTGAGCATGCAGTCAAGTTAGCAGCTGCTGTCATCACTTCCTCACGTTCCGAATCGGCCCACTTCGCTCGGTCCCCAACGCCTTCAGCAAGAGCCCTCTCACTTCTTTGTCTCCAAACCATTCTCCACAGAGTGTTAGCACACATTTGTATTAGAAAGGCAAATCACGGCGGGGCGCGGTGGCTCACACCTGTAATCCCAGCACTTCGGGAGGCAGAAGGGGCAGATCACTTGAGGTTAGGAGTTCAAGACCAGCCTGGCCAACATGGTGAAACCCCATTTCTTCAAAAATTAGCTGAGCATAATGGCGGCTGCCTGTAATCCCAGCTCCTTGGGAGGCTGAGATGGGAGAATTGCTTGAACCTAGGAGGCGGAGTTTGCAGTGAGCCAAGATCTAGCCATAGAACTCCAGCCTCAGTGACAGAGTGAGACTCTTGTCTCCAAAAAAAAAAACACAAATTGGACTTCCCTTCTTAAAGCCCTCGATGGGGCCCCATTGTTCTTAGCATAAAATCCAATATCTTTAACAAGTCTTCTCCCCTCACCCCCTTCATCCTGAACCACTGCCCGCCTTGCCTAAGTCGTTTTTTATGACCTCTCTCACCTCTGCAGGCTGGGTTCCCTCTACTTGGAATGCTCTTTACACCGTCATTTAGACAGCAGGTTCCTTTTGGCCCTCTCGGTCTCATTTATATGTCACTTCTTCAGCATATTCCAAAGTAAGGCCACCCCTATTTCTTGTCTCATAAAATGTAATGAGTGTCTAGTCATCTTGGCTATTACAGTTTGTATGTGTGGGTCTGTCTCTTCTGCTCTGAAATTATGCTCTGCTAAGGTAGAAGCTGTATATCATTAACGCTTCATTTTCAGTTTTTGGCACATAATAGCTGCCCAGTAAGTTGTTGAATGAATGAAGTCTGGGGGGTGAGCATGATATCCATTTCACAAACTAAAAAACTGAGGCTTAGCCATTAACTAACCTGCCTAAGTGCACATTTACTCCCTAGTGAGGGCTGGGTTTGAGACAAGGGCCCATGTTTGCCTATCATTGGCCACAAGGGGACTCATCTGAGGAGCCTGGTCCCAGGTCCAACTGATAGTCTTTAAGCTCCATGAGAAGGAGCTGCTGGAGGTGAAAGAAAAATACCCCAGCTGGGTCTGGTATAGTGGGGAGAGAGGAAATACTAGCAGCTCTAAATGGAGTACCCTTTCATATCCACAACATGTTTTAAAGTCCTTAATAAAAGTGCTAACAGTGCCCTGAGCTAGCACTTGGCAGGAAATTTTCTTTAGGTTTTTCATGTTAGTGCAATGTTTGCCAAATTTCAATCACTCACCTGCCTTTTTCCCAGTTTGTTTTCTCTTAGCACATACGATGCAGGATTTTTCTAGGACTGCTTTGCCAGCTGGAGACCTCCAGCCCTGAGCTGGCCACAGGAGGTGCTCTGCCCACTCAGCCTGGCAGGCTGCGTTTGGCTTTCATCCTGGCCCACATCCTGTGTCCATCATGACGGCATGCTCAGCCCACGAGGAGGGGGTATGTGAGTGAGTGAGCCTGGAGGCCCAGCTGGCTGCTCCAAGTGCTGGCCCAGGTATAGGCTCCATGCAAGGCTTGTGGCTGGCCCGGGCGTATGGTAAGTGACTCCGGCAGCAGACTCCGGAGTCCAGACAAGGGGACACAGTGATGCCCGAACACTTGGAGATGCCAGGCAAATAGGGATGTGTTAACAGCTCTTTTAGTCCCACCATCCGCAGCCCAGCGAATGGGGGTGTGTGGCAGCCAGCAGCTCCCTCTCCCATTGCTTCACCAGTGGAACCAAGTGCTACAGGGTTATAGCTCTATTTGCTGTACTTGCTGTTTAGCAGGTCCCAGTTTCTTGTCCCACGTCCAGGAATAATGAAGTTAGGCTGACAACTGAAAGGGAGAAGGGCAGAGATGAGTTTTATTGAGCAGTGAAACAGTTCTCAGCAGAGAGAACCCTAAGTGGGCGGCCCCTACCTGAAGTTGGGTACGCCCCTGCCCCCACCCAAAGGTGGGCAGTTCCTCGGTGTGGCTGAGGCCAGGGCTTTTGTGGGCTCAGAATGGGGAAGTGTATGCTGATTGGTTTATGAGTATGCAAAAAAGTCTAAAACAAAGGCACCACTTCAAAGGTGGGCATGAGAGTATAAAAACCTGATTAGGGAAAAGTAGGTGTATGTAAGGTAGGTGAAGGGTGGGGATTAATCGGAGGAAAGTGTGCCAAGTGGGAAGAGAGGTTCTCAATCTGGTCCATGGATCTGTTCAAGACTTGTAGCTTGGCTTTCAGGCTTTAAACTGTCTGGTTTGCAGGTGGGGTTCCAATGGGGACCTGCCCCTATCTGCCTAGGGATTTGTCTGCCTCCTTTTGCTATTACATAGACTATCATATACTCAATATTTTTGTTTGAATCCAATCATTCTTTTACATAAACTGTATTTTGCTATTTCAAATATAACGTAGCCATAAGATATCTTCTGTTGATGGTAAACAAAATTGTTGGTGCCTACAGAAGAGCCCAGACCTATTTGTTCAAAATCAAGATTAAAATCATTTCTGCAACACTACAAGTTTCTTCTGGATTTAAACAGGGAATTTGGATTGGAATGGAAAGGGAGGTTCTTTCATAATGTCGGGTCCCAATCACTTCCACTTTAGGAAACACTGTGCTGTCCTGATTGAGTGCCAGGATTCAGAATCAACATAGCTATATTGCATTCTCTGATTTGGTACCACTCACAAAAAGCCTGACTTTAGATTTATGCTGTACCAGGCACTGCCCAGGCAGGGAAGACAGATGATAAACAATTGAAGGAAAGCTCTTGGGTTCTGCATTTGTAAAAACTGTATGACTTGATTACAAAACACTCTGGAATGCTGGGCACCAGATCCTGTATGAGGGAAGTAATTCTGATACTGGTGACCATCCAGTTGTCCAAAGTAAAAGTTTGATATTAGTGTTTACCAGCAGTCCTTTTCCAACTGGCTGCATACCTTGATTTCATAAAGAGGTTGGTAAGCTGCTACATTAAGCCGCTACACTTAATTGCAAGACACAATTTTATTAGTGTATTGCACTAAATTGTAACCCAATACATTGTATTGTGTTGTCTTTAATAAGCAATTCTGGCATATTTTTGAGTGTCAGCAAGTCCAAAACTATATGTATAGAGCAGAACCCCAAGAGAGGCTTTGTTCTCTAGAAAATGTCTTTTTAAAAGCTTTGTTTTATTTTTTACCCGCTTGTCCAACTTCATTGGAGAGAATTCCACTTCCATGTGATTTTAGAAAGTGTAGATAATGATAAAACTAAAAAACCTTGGAAATTCTCTAATTCACAGAGTTGCTAAGGATTTTACCTACAGAATTCTAATGGTTTGGGAATTCCATTTTATTTATGGTATAAGTAATATTTTGATGCCACAAAAGAAATAGCTCTCAAATATAAATCCTCTCAGCAAGGCAGTTTACCTCACAGAAGGTTGTGCCTCACTGGTGGAGCAATGGTGAGCACACACCTGGACAAGGAGGAAAAGGGATACTTATTCCTGATGGAGATCACCCCTACTGCTGTGTTGTTCTCCTGTTGGCTAGGGTTAGACCGCACAGGTTAGACTAATCCTGATTGGCTGTTTTTAAGAGAGCAGGAGTACAAACCAGAGTGGCAGGGTGGGTGGTTTGGCGGGAAGGAGCGTTACAGGCAGGTCAGAGCAGGTAGCCAGGGGTGACCTAGGTCAAAGCAGGTGACCAGGATGAGTCAGGACAGAGCTAGGGACCGGGGAACAGATGTGAACAACTGATTAGAACTGGTGGAGAAGGTTGTTTACTGAAACTATAAGGAAGTTCAACTTTAAAATGAAGGACAAATAACTGAACCTACTGACATGCCGACTCTTTGAACAGAAATTTAGAACTCATTGTATCTAATATTTATATAATACAGTCAACCATATTTGTTATTCACCTAGGGAAGAGATGATGGTAGCCTCTGAAGATTCTGCAATCTGCTTCTAAGAGGGAAGCTGAATCCTTTCTCACCAAAAACTAAGACCTGCTGTTTGCTTTAGAATGGGCAAGTTATCTATAGAGAACAACCTGAGGACTGTAATTGAACATTCTATTACTAAGCACCTTGCTTTAAAGCTGTTTTAGAATTCAAAGGAAGCTAGAGCTGACTTTGAGAGAGTGGTTTTTCCTAAGGTGGTTCTTTTGTTCCTAAATAACTTTAAAGTCATAAAGCTGTAGCCAGTGAAATAGTTTCTTCAAAGTGAGTAACAGCTTAAATACCTCTCTCCAGTAACCTCTAGACTCTAGAACACTAGAGGAACGTAAGGGTGTGTGTGTGTGTGTGTGTTTAAACCCAGGAGGATTAAAAACGCGTTTTAAAAAACACCTCTGAGCTGCTTAAGTAGGTATTCAGTAGTAAATCAATCTAATCTCTTTCATGGAGGAAACTGGGCACTCAGACCGCTTTAACCATGACAATACAATTCTACAAACCCAGTTATCTAGTTTCTTAACCCTTAGCTGATTAGAAACAGTTTAGGGAAAATATTCCTATTCTATGAGTTTTAACAACCCCTAGAAGTGGGCTGGACAGAGTGTAGAAATGAATAGAAAACTTTTAGAAAGCAGATATGAAGGCTCAAAAGAGCCAGACAGTCTGGGGTCACTATTACAGGAACAGGTGGCCCCAGTCCTCTCTGTAGTCTGTAGGCTTTGGCTGTGAGATCGTGTTCATGCCTGGTGGGGTAATAGTGACCCTGAGCCGTGAAGAACACGGGCCAGATTATTGTTTTGATGCATTCTTGCATAATAGTCCCTGAAATGTGTAAGTAATAGAAGGCTTGCTTGACTTGACTGGTAGCTAATTGAAAAAGGTTAAATGAGGAATTGTGAAAAGGGATAGATACCTTTAAAATAGGTGGGGTTTTTTTGTTTGTTTGATTGTTTAGCTGTGTCCTCTGAAAATGATGAGATTTATATGTTTAGAAAGGAGAACTTCTTATAAAGGGTTATAGCCTGCAGTGTGGCTGACATGCTGGGAAACACAGCCTCAGGCAGAGACCTTTAGCAGCATCCCAGGGAGGAGAGGGTAGAACTAGGATTTATGCTGGATGGGTTGGCAAGTATACTTATTCGACAGGTGTGGGAGGAGCTATGAATGTTCAGCAAGAGGGGCACATGTGCACAGGTGCTGAGCAAACATTCATGTTTTGTGCATCTCATGTTCACTTTGGGATGGAGCCTTAACATTGAAATGAATTACAATTAGGCCCCCTATGTCAAAAGGTGAAGGAAACACCTGAAGGCACTCACTCAGTGCTCAGCCTCTGAGGACTGATCAGAACCAGTCTGTCGTTTCTTATCAGGAGAAAGTTGCTGAAGTTGGTCTGTTGTCCAATGACAGCTGTGGTGATGGCCTGTGGAATCAGAGGGGTCAGTTATTCAAGCATCTATCTGGCAGTAGGTAAGCTGCAATTGTTTAGATATTACTTATCTCCAGGCCAGTGCTTGTTCAGCTGCTAAAGAAAAAAAACCTTGGGGCAAGTAGATCATAGTTTATTCTTTAAGGGTAGCATTTTGTGATTTAACCCTTGCTTGGCATGACCGTAGGTCTTATTTATGATTTGGTGTTGTATTGCCACAGAATCTATTCTGCCAGTCTTATGATCTCTGGTCAGTTGTGTTTAAACAGCAAAAGGTAGGGGATATAACAGGCATGTCTGAGCTCCCATCCCATCATGGCCTGGAACTCGGTTTTTAAGGTTTCTCTGGGGTCCCCTTGGCCAAGACTTTTATTTCTCATGTAGAGACATATGCATATGTATTCATTTGCAAATCTTTTGATGTAGAATTAATGTAGAATTCCTTTTTTGGGGGAAGTGTGGGTCTTGTGAAGGGAGTGTCACCGTCTTGGTTTACTCCACTCAATACATCTTTTTCAGCCTCTTTAAAACAGCAGAAACTTAAAAGATACTCTGTTAATCTGAGCACAGACTATTGAGTTTTGTAATTTTCCTCTGGATCTTATGCTAAAATATTAAAAGTATCACATTGAGGAACTGGTTTTTAGCTATCTGGAAAGTCTACTTAGTTAGTCCTTTACCATCGAACTGATGAGATCATGTAGTAACACCAAAAGTGTCTCTTGCGTGTACTTTCCTCTTCTCAGAACAAGAAAGTAGAATTTGACGTTGTGACTTAAAAAATAAAAATGTGTTGCTTTAGTAACAGTTATCTCTGTGCAGGTTTTAGTAGATTTATGATGTGGCCAATGGGATATCTTGAGTTAGTCGGGTCCTCATGGAAGTGGTATAAATAATGTATACACCTAAGTGGTCATTTGGCATTCCTCTTGAAAACTTTAAGCTTTATGGTAAATGAGTTGTCTTTTGGGAAGTAAGACATAATCACTGAAAGCCTGTGGGTGCCTGTGCTTGGGTAAAGGCTAGGCTTGTAAATTCCAATTTGACCTTAAGCATTTGAACATAGATTAAATTGACATTAACCCCAAATGCTTGTTGGAAGCTTTAGGGTCAAGAATGAATGTTTGTTTTATTTTGGAGTTTGGTTTCAACACCCTTTCCTAGGACATGTAAGAACAAAGTTTAGATTGAAATACAAGGCCAGGCTTGATGGTTCATATCTATAATCCCAGCACTTTAGAAGGTCAAGGTGGGTGGATCGCTTGAGTCCCGGAGTTCAAGACCAGTCTGGGCAACAATGGTGAAACCCTATCTCTACCAAAAAAGAAAAGAAAGAAAGAAAAAAAACTTAGCTGGATGCGGTGGCATGCTCCTGTAGTTCCAGCTATTCGAGAGGATGAGGCAGGGGGATTGCTTGAGCCGGGGAGGCAGAGGTTGTAGTGAGCTGTGATCAAACCGCTGCACTACTCAAGCCTGGGTGACAGAGTGAGACCCTGTCTCAAAAAAAAAAGCGGAGCGGGGAGGTAGACAAAGGGAATCTGATAGCAGGTTCTGGTAATATGGCTATAAACAGCTAAAAAGCAGCTGATGTTAAGTGGTTTAGCCTCTGCAAGGTGTCAGCTCATCTGACAGGGAAGTTGAGAGCAATAAAGTTATTTTGCTAGTAGCTTAATGAATGGAAATGCTGATGTTTCCGCCTTTAATTTCCAGGAGTATAATGTCTCAGGAAGGCGATTATGGGAGGTGGACCATATCCAGTAGTGATGAAAGTGAGGAAGAAAAGCCAAAACCAGACAAGCTGTCTACCTCTTCTCTTGGGCAAGGAGCAGCAAATGAGCCCAGGTATACCTGTTCCGAGGCCCGGAAAGCTGCACACAAGAGGAAAGTATCACCTGTGAAATTCAGCAACACAGATTCAGTTTTACCTCTCAAAAGGCAGAAAAGCGGTTCCCAGGAGGACCTAGGTTGGTGTCTGTCCAGCAGTGATGATGAGCTGCATCCAGAAAGGCCTCAGAAGCAGGCTGAGAAAGTGGTGATCAAAGAGGAGAAGGACATCTCTGCTCCCAATGATGGCGCTGCCCAAAGAACTGAAAATCATGGCCCTCCCACCTGCCACAGGCTCAAAGAGGAGGAGGAAGATGAATACGAGACATCAGGGGAGGGCCAGGACATTTGGGACCTGCTGGATAAAGGGAACCCCTACCAGTTTTACCTCACTAGAGTCTCAGGAATTAAGCCAAAGTATAACTCCGGAGCCCTCCACATCAAGGGTAAGAAGATGCTAGGTGTCAAGGAGCTATTGAATTGCGCTTGAGAGTCTCCTCCATGAAACAAGGAGGGCAGCCTAGAATGATCTCTGAGAACTCTTGTTTGCATTCTTAACTACTTTCAGGAAAAAAATTCTTGACCGGCAAGTGCATTAGTTTGACAGCAGACTGTTTACTTAACTTGGGCAGAGGATATATTGTCAAAACCCTGTAGCTCAACCCCTTGTATCCCTTAGCACTATGTTTAGCATTATTTAACTTTTTTTTTTTTTTTTTTTTTTTTTTTTTTTTTGAGGGTGTTTTGGGAGGGAAACCAGGGGGGTGTGCCGGTGCATAAAGTTGGATTAATGAAACAACCCCCCCCCCGAAGAAA
>CAUYLG010068455.1:0-35237 GCA_963573385.1 Cacajao melanocephalus | reverse complement strand
CACACACACACACACACACACACAAAGATAGCCAGACAGGAGAGGTGGGCAGAAGCTGAGAAATGCACAGCAAGGCCCAGGTGTCTGACTGATGGGGCCCTGGCAGCTGGAGAGGAGGGTTGGTCGAGGAAACAGAGAGATGTGAGGGGAGCACCCCGCTTGCGGAATTGTAGCGACATGGGGGGAGCCCAACACTGTCTCTGTGGAGACCACAGGACAAGACAAAGATGCCAGGCTGTCTGAAGCCCAGCAGCCAGCGCTGAATGGGGGCCTGGACAACCCTCCCCATGATCCCTCCTAGGGAGCCCCATCCCAGAGCTCACCTGGGCAGAGTGAAGACACCTGTCTTTCTTCAGTGCTCACCTCCCTGTCACCTCCCTGTGCAGGCTGACGAGTGGCATAAGGGCATGGCACGGTTACCTGCCCAGAACCCGGGTCGACCATGCTCAGGACTGGATTCTCTCTATTTTCATCACTCTTCCCCTGCAAAGACAAGGCAGGCTGAGGAGAAATTGAAAGAGAAGTGATCAAGGGGAGGACAGGGCAGTTGGGGTAGTGAAAGGAGCAGGTGCAGCGGAAACCATTTCACTGGAACCCAGGTCACTGCCCTTGGTAGACATGCAATTCAAAATAAAGAGAGCTTGAAGTTACTGGGATCTTCAGGATGCACCAAAGCAACGGTTAGCAACCAGGAGGGCGTGTGCCCCTCTGAGGGAACATGGGGGTGAGGGTAACTGTTGAATAGACGTACCCATATTCAGGGTTACAGTATTAACTATATCTGACAAGTGAAAGAGACAAAGAGAATTTTGCTTTTTGTATTACATCCTCAACGACTACACCAAATCTCAGATGTCAAAATTGTGCAACAAATTCAGTGACTCTCAAAAAGACACCCCCAAGAATCTCTGGGTCAGGGAAGGGGGATATAAGTATGGGGTTTTCATGTTATTCAAAAGGGATGTGAGGGTTTGTTTTTTGTTTGTTTGTTTGCTGAGACAGCATCTCACTCCATTAACCAGGCTGGAGTGCAGTGGTGTGATCTCAGCTCACTGCAACCTCCACTTCCCGGGTTTCAAGCCACTCTTCTGCTTCAGCCTCCAAGTAGCTGGGATTACGGACACCTGCCACCACACCCAGCTAATATTTTTAGTAAAGACGGGATTTCACCATGTTGGCCAGGCTGGTCTCAAACTCCTGACCTCAAGTGATCCACCCGCCTCAGCCTCCTAAAGTGCTGGGATTACAGGCATCAGCCACCGCGAGCTTTGAGTTTGTGAGGCTGGAAAACAGTGACAGAGAGGAGCCCCCTTGGTGGTGGAGTTAATCTCTATTCTACCACTAGAGGGTGGCAGCGTGTCTCATAGTGTCCCCAGGCCCCTGGTCAGCGAGGTTTCCAGGAACACCTAGGGGTTTCACTCATGTTACCCAAGTCCTCGCTAAAGGGAAAGCACTTTCAGAGAAAACGAAGGGCCCCAAATCCCAAGAGAAACGAGCTGGCAAAAAGGTTCCACCACACATCTACCCGGCAGCGCTCACTCCATCTTCCCTCCCAAATATTCTCTAGTGAAAGACCTTTTTCTCTTTCATTTTTTCTTGTGCCGAACTGTAAATTTCTTTAAGGTATGCATATAATTAGCCCTACATTTATTATTTGTTTCAATTAACACAAAATTACATGCCAGTAAATATAATCAGAACAAACATGATACAAAAAAAAAAAATATCTGTACCCATTGTTAAAGGCTAATGTGCTGAGAGGCATGAAACAGAGAATCGCTGTTCTCTTTGTGACTTACTGTTCTTTCTCGATGATAATTAAGCAAAAGTTATGAGTGAAATAGTGGTTATCCATATTAAATGGCTATAAATATTTTGAATGAAGACCTCCTATTTCACATTTAAAGTTTGCTTTTGCTTGATGGTGTATCTCAGTCAAATTGATGACAAAGCTATTGACAGGAAATACTATGTATCTGCATGATTTCTATGCGTTGTTTCAACAACACATAGAAACAAAATAGTCTCAGAGGTATCTGCAGAAATAAAAGAATTAAAAACCTTCAGCAAACTCAGAATATTCTTTAACTTTTATACAAAATAAAACAATACCCTATTTTTAGATTTCATCTTTAACCCCTCATCAGTAGCCAGTTTCAACAAGTAATGTTTTCATTTAAATTATTTCTCCATCAAAGAAACAGATTCTGTTTCCTGCATTTCCTGTGCATTAATCTTATTCATGAAACAAAATCTGAATGTGCTACCAATGTCATAGGCTGTTCAGTGATACAAAGATAGATAGATAGAGATTTTAGATATAGCTTTGATAGAGATAGAGATATCTTCCTCCTATCTGCTCACTATGGCAGGGTATCCTTAAAGCATTTGTTGAACGTGACAGAGCCACAGCATAGAAGAAACCCGGCTCTTGAATGACTGCATGGAGCAAAGGCTGCCCCCACCTCAGTGCCCCAATGCCCCCATCCTGTAGTCTATTCCATGAGTGATAAGTAAACCTTTATTGTATTGAATCACTATGATTTGGGGGTTACTTTCTCTGATATTTTCGATATTTGGAAATAATTGCACTAATAAAAGTTGTAATTTCTCTGAAAGTCAAACTGAACTGAGTATCTCTTTACGTTATCTGCTAACACTAAATTTCATCCACACAAGCAAAAGATAAAGGACACCTGCAGCCATCTGTTTTTAACACACTTTTTGATTTGGTTATTTCTGCCCTAGTTGCTTTCCTTATACAGTGAGAAGAAACAATCTTTGGACTATTTCACCTTAATAACAACAAGTTGTTTTATAGCAAAAATACTATCAAAGCCAAAATAAATAATGAGATTACGAATACTCTGCTCTCTCTGCAGGAAACAGATATAACAGACAGGTGGCTTTTCCTTGAACTCTTTGACCTGAGTGCAGGCAGCAGGGTTCAGAACAGAGGGTGTTGGGGGCATTTACAAAACGGCAGCCTTTGCTCCATGCAGCCATTCAAGACCCAGGTTTCCTCTATGCTGTGCCTCTGTCGAGTTCAACAAATGCTTCAAGGATACCCTGGCACAGTGAGCAGATAGGAGGAGGATATCTCTATCTCTAGCTCCTTGTCTATCTATCTCCATTATCTGTCTGTCTATCTATCTATCTATCTATCTATCTACCTACCTATCTACCTATCTTTCCTTCTTTCTTTCTTTCTTTGTATCACCACACAGCCTATGATATAGGTAGCACATTCAAACTTTGTTTCATCAAATAAGATCGGTGCACAGGAAATGCAGGAACCAGAACCTATTTCTTTCACAGAAAGATAATACAACTTTTTTTTTGAGATGGTGTCTTGCTCTTGTTGTCCAGGCTGGAGTGCAGTGGCGCAATCTCGCTCACTGTAACCTCTGCCTCCCAGGTTCAAGTGATTCTCCTGCCTCAGCCTCCTGAGCAGGTAGGACCACAGGCGTGTGCCACCACGCCCGACTAATTTTTATATTTTTAGTAGAGACGGGGCTTCCACATGTTGAGCAGGTTGGTCTTGAACTCCTGACCTCAAGCAAGCTGCCCGCCTTGGCCTCCCAGTGGTGGGATTACAGGCGTGAGCCACCTAGCCCAGACAAAATGAAACTATTGTTTAAACTAGCTACTGATGAGGGGCTCTGAGCCCTGCTGCCTTGGGTTTCTTGTTATCTCTCTACCACTTTCTAGCCAGTTGAGCTTGGTCAAGTTACTGAGGAAAGAAGTGGCCTTATTTCCAAACCTCAGCCTTGTACCTCATCTTCGAGCTCCATCTGTGAAACAGGCATGAACATTCTCTACTCTTCCTGTATCACTGCTTATTGGAAGAACTTTAAAGCACTCACTGTAGGAATGTAAGTAATATCTGCATCTTTAGTGAAGCAAGTATAAATTTTCCTGAAGGTGAGAGGGACTGTATTTCCTTTCAGACAGGAGTAGCCAATGGAGATTCCTACCGCCTCAGGAGGACATGGTTACCTCTCAAAGAATGAAAGGGGAAAGCTATGACACTCTCCCATTAAGAAAAGTTTAATTTAACTTAAGAAAAAATGAAATTATTAACCCTGGAAAGTGAAGCCAAGTTGACTTTTTTCTCTGACTGATCTGCTATGAGGACTCACATGGACAAACGCACACAGGAGTCCAGAGCGGGAGCAGATTGAGAGTGCATCTCTCTTCCCTGGACATTGTCAGCCCCCTTAACTGTCTTTTCTCCTTTTGTAGCAAGAAAATGTTATTGTCTGTTTCTTTTTTTAAACTTTTTCTTTTTAACTACTTTTTTTCTTCTACTTTGAACCCTAGGAAACTAGCAAGAAAATTTTATTTTTTCTTTTTTCATCTTTTTTTTTGTTTTAAATGCATTTTACTTTTTTTCCCTCTACTTTGAGCTCAAAGAAGCTAGAACATTTTGAATCATAATCATTTCTTTTTCCATCATCCTGCATGAAATCCACCAGAACCATTTTTTTGGCTAAGTAAAGATTTATACATCATTTTTACGCTTTATTTGCATAGGAAGATGTCTAGCAAGTTTACCACTGCCTCTTAAGTACATTGAATGCATGACCTCATTGGATTTATTTTTTTGAGGATCCAAAAAGGAATCAGAACAGGATCTGTGTTCTAAAAAAGCTTGGGTTTGTTTTAATTAGGCATGGTAAAACACACACGCATATCATGAAGGAAGAGACTGATGCTCTCAGATTCCCAGAAGCAGGAGGTGTGGCCACCATGCCAGGCCTGTGCAGGAAGCACCAGGGTGGGTCAGGAGGCAGCAGGGGGAAGAGGGGAGAGGATGCCCTGGAGCCTTCCTTGGGTTCTTACAGCAAGGAGTGGGCGAGGCCAGGTGGGTTCCCTATAACCCCAAGCTTAGAGTTGGATACTTGGGATAACTTTGACAGGCTCTGAGCTCTAGGGGTGACTCCTGGTTGTCTGGTACGTGGCTCCAGGGTGACTTAGGGCAGGCCGGGAAATATTGCTTGGTGTGTGCAAGTTTGATAGAGAAGGTAGCTAGGGTATGGGCTCTAGGCTGTGGGTGTGCTCACAGGGGGTTGCTTCCTAGCTCTAGCAGAGTGTGGGGGATGATGCACTGAAGGACAGGATATGTGGCCTCATGGTGGTGTCCCTATATGTAGTAGATGGGAATGTTCTCTGTCTAGGGATGGGGTCTGAGTTGAAGCCTTTATTTCCCTCTTCCCTCCATGGCAATTCAAAACACTGTCTTTTTTTTCTTTTCTTACTGATCCCAATGAGCAGTTCCTACAGGATCAAGACACCAAACAGCACAGCACCAAGAATATAGAAAATGAGTCAATGCTGTTTGAGTAACATCATTTCCTCTGCTCAGATGCTTCCTGTGGGAGCCACTGAAGAAACTTTTTGACCTTTCCATTCTCTGTCATTTTATTGACTTTGGGACATCAAAAGTTGACTCCAAGCTTCGCTGGTCACTCATCCACTCTCCTCATCATTTACCAGGTGTTCTCTGAGCCCCTGTGATGTGCAGGGACAATGCAAAGGACCCTGGGATGGAGCAGTCTACCCCTGCCTTCCAGGAGCTCAAGTTGGGGTGACCGAGAAATCTACAGTTACCAAATTGCCAGGCAGGTGCTTAAAGGAATATGAACAAAGCCGATAGGAGTGGACCCTAGAAGTAATACTGAGCTGCCTTCTGAGGGATGTGGGGTCCGAGGGGAGGGTGTGAGGTTTATAAACAGAATGAGGGGCTAATGCACTGAAGGGAGGGGTATGTGTTCCCATCTTGGTGTCCATATATATAGTAAATGGGACTTTCTCTTTCTAGGGATGGGGTCTGAGTTGAAGCCTTTATTTCCCTATTCTCTCCATTGCAATTCAAAATACTATCTTTTTTTCTCATTGATTGAAAAAAAGGAAAAAAAAAACTTTTTTTGAGGTTCTATTATGTATCAAGCCTTAGCCATGTGGGATTCAGGAATGAACAAGAAAGTCAGGGTCCCTGCCCTCAGGGAACTTACATTTTGGTGAGAGAAAGCAGCAACCAACCAAAAAAGGAGCCCCTGTCTTTATGAGTGAAGAATAAACAATTAAACAAGTGTCTGCTATAAACAAACACAGCATTCAATGTTAGGTGGTGACCCACGGTGCCAAGAAAAACAAAGCTGGCCAAGGAAACAAACAGGCAGGAGGATGAAGACTCCAGAAAGTAAAGTAGCGTGGGGACGATGCGTCCATCCAGATGATCAGGAAAGGTGCTGATGAGGTCTGAGTGGCAAGGAGGAGCCGCGTGCAGAGAGCTGAGGGCAACAGCCACCTGCAGAGGAGAAGGTGAGTGCAAGGGAGAGGACGTGCTCCGTGTCTATGTACCATGAAATGTCACGAGGGAGTAATGAGCTAGGAAATGGCATAATCTGACTTACATCTCAGAAAACTCACCTTGATGGAAATAGTAGACACTGGGGGCTCCAAAGAGCAGGAGAGGCTGGGAAGGGAGGGAGTGAGTGTTGAAAATGTATCTATCAGGTACAGTGTGTACCTTTTGGATAATGGGTACAGTAGAAACCCAATTCTTACCAGCACACAATATTCCCACGTAACAAACATGCACATGTATCCTCTGAATCTAAACTAAAAAAGTTTTTAAACAAAAATCACTTTGGTTGCTGAGTAGCAAAAGGGTTAAAGAGAAGAAAGGACAGAAGTCGGGTGACTGATTAGGAGGTCACCACAGCAAGCAGGGAAGGAGGATGCACAGGTTCAGAAAATTCCAGAAAAAGGAAGGCAGCATCCCAAGAGTAGGGAAATCACGAACTCCCATCTGCAAGCAGCATGGCCCAGTGTGCAGATCCCCACTCCACAGCTCCTGTTACACCTTCTCTTCCAAGGCTTCCTTTCTCTGGCCTTTGCCTCAGGGTTAGCAGACTTGGGTAAGTGACCCATGTTCAGTGGCCCATGCACAGATCCACACTCGGCTGCTCAGTGCAGATAAAGTCACTTAAAATTTCTCAGTCTCATTTTCTTTCCCTCATTTCAAGAATAGGGAAATAAAGTCTTCAACCCAGAGCCCATCCCTGGACAGGGAACATTCCCATCTACTACATATATGGACACCAAGATGAGGTCACATATCCCGTAAAATTTAAGATACTATCCCAATTCTTTGAAATTGAATCCTATAAACATAAAGGAGTGTTAAAAAAAATTAAAAAAAAAAACACTAGATCTGCCCTTTATTACAGCCTCCCGTTGAGGTAAAGCCCAAACTATTAACTTGAGGCCCATTTGATTCTTTGGAGAATAAAGATTCTCCCTGTCTAGACTCCAGGTCTTGAGATTACTGCAGCCTAGGACAAGCTAGGCTGCCATGCCTAAAGAAAGGCTGGTGGCCAGACTTCTGTCCCATGCAAACATGGTCCAAGTCATGTTATCCCATTCACCTCGGCTGTGGAGAAGAATCCCGAGGCCACATTCAGGAAATCAGTCATGCTGGGATTAAGGATGTCAGCTACGCGTAAGAGATAGAAAAACACTCCAGAGCAAGAGTCTGTCCTCCCTCCAAGCATTCACAGGGCAGGTTGGCACTTGACCCAGAAAGAAAATACTTGCCTCTCCTACTTATGTTTTGCTTGGAACCTCACACAGACATTTCATTCCTGTAACTTTTGTGTTGGCCTCCTCCAGAGAAATTAAACTATTCAGTTAGAACAAAACTGTCTCCTACACCTAAGGTTTGGTTTAGGTCCTTCCTGATTGGCAACTTCCTTCATTTTCTCTAAGCCCAGTTGTTCAATGTGTAAAGCTGGGTAACATGTCTTCACCTATTACCACACAGTGAGTTTCACAAGCTGATTGTCATCATGTCACTCAGTGTAGACTCACAGTTCAGTTCACTAAAAATCTACACATACATCAAAGAAGAAAACTCGTGTTGCCACAGGTGTGGTGGCTCATGCCGGTAATCCCAGCACTTTGGGAGGCCAAGGCAGGCAGATTGTTCGAGAGCAGCTCAGGCAGCATGGTAAAACCTGTCTCTACAAAAATTAGCTAAGTATGGTATCACACACCTGCACTGCCACATACACAGGAGGCTGAGGTGGAATAATGGCTTGAGCCCAGGAGGTTGAGGTTACAGTGAGCCATGATCATGCCACTGAAGTCCAGCCTGGGTGACTCGTCTTAACAAAACATAAAAAACAAAACAAACAAAATAAACCTCTTGTCTAAATGTCTCCCTGTAGGTTCCCCTGTCAATCTGTCTTAATCTAGGGATTTTTAAAAAATATTTAAAGAGGTTTACTCCGAGACAAATACAAGTGACCAAGGTTCATGACACAGCTCAAGGAGGTCCTAAGAACATGTGCCAGAAATAGTTGGGTTACATCTTACACATTTTAGGGGAACTGAAGTTACAGGCGGACGTTCATGTATTGTAAGATGTACATGTATTGTAAGATGTACATTGATTTGGACCAGAAAGGCGGGACAGCTTCTGGGTCATAGGCGGATTGAAAGATTTTCTGATTGGCAATTGGTTGAAAGAGTTGTTACCTAAAGACTTGGAATCAAAGAAAAGAGTGTTTGGATTAAGATAACAGGTTGTGGAGACCAAAGTTCTTGTTATGCAGATGAAGTCTCCAGAGAGGCTTCAGAGAAAGTAGAAGGTAAATGCCTCTTATCAGACCTAAGAAGGTGCCAGACCCTCAGCTCATCTCTCCTGATGGCTCCATTGTGTAAAGGTGGGCATCCTGAACTCTGAACCCAGGGGTAATTTTTAAAGCGCCAAAAGAAAGAAGCATCCTCTATACAGAATGTGTCTCCTGATGCAACTGTGCTAAGTGCTGGGTGGAGGGCGTGCCAAAAGAACAAAGCATCCTCTATACAGAACATGTCTCCTGATGCGACTGTGTTAAGTGCTGGGTGGAGGGCGTTGACAGGAACACCCCCAGCAGATGCCTGGGCTGCAGAGGCTCTATGATCTCAGTGAAATGCCGCCTGGTTTCTTCTCACCACAAGTCAACTGGAAATGACGTGCTTTTGTGAAAGGCTGTCGTCCTCTGGAGGAAGCTGAGGCATCTTAGAAGGCCACACGCCTCCATAAAAGGCCACCCCACTTCCACCTGGAGGAGCGCTAAGAACACGTTTATGGAAACGGGCAGAAGTCTTCCCAGGAGGAAACGGTGGGGCCACCTGCACACACAATGGGCTGCGTAGCATTTGTGTGGCTTTGCTTCTCTGAGCCACAGTTTCTTTCCTTGGGATGCTGTGACTGGAGAGGTCTATGATTCTAAGGCATGGCCTCTCCCTCAAAGAACTTACAATCTCATGTCAAATTCATACCAAACTGAACAGTGATAAATTAAGACAAGATCATAAACCATCCAGGGCCAAGTTACACACCAACAACAGATAAAAGGCCATTTCAGAGGAAAATAAAACAGCTGGTAACAGTAGTATTTTCAATAAATCCCATATGATACAGGGAATTTGGCAAGGCAGAGGTGAAGAAAGAAGGGATTAGAACAGCACTCTCTACATTCTCACCTGACAAGGGATTGCACGCCTAAGTGAATCTGTATTCATTCATTCATTCATTTCTTCAACAAATGTTTCTTGAGCATCTCTGCTGTGGTAGGCCTGTTTCTCTGAGCTACGGACGCAGCAGGAAACAACGGAGTTAAGCCCCGCTGAATGCACTGGGCTTACATTTTCCTGGACTGATGAACACATAAGTAAAAGATGTGTCTGCCCAGGCAGCAAGGCTGACTCCCTCTACGCGGCTCTGCCCTTTTACCTCTAATGCAGGTTTTACCCCAGCTGCTTCCTGCCTCTTACCCTACTTCAGTGACTCACCTAATTTATTTGGGAACTTACACTTCCCCTGCCTAGAGCTTTAGCACAGATCCCATGAGGGAGGCAGCCCCATGTGAAAAAGAACAACCTAAGCAGCGGCTGATACTCTGTGTTCAGAACCTGCCTGCAAATCCAACACTGGCTCAGCCTGGTTGGCCCGAGCATGTGGTCTTTGCCTTCTCTTAACCAAGCATGGCTCTTTGCTGTGGAGCAACTCAAGGTCTCTGCCACCTACGCATCCTCCATGACACATCTAAGTCCGCAGGGAGACCACAGCCTATGCTGTCACTCTAGGACTCCTGTCATATGCAGTCGCCTCAAGCAGAGAAGGCTTAAAGACATTCCCATCCTGATCCCTTCATTTCTCATGCAGACATGCCAAGCACCAACTTTCAGGCAGCAGCCCATATACAGCCAGGTTTCATGTCTCACATGGAGTTTGTTCCTGGATTTTCTTCCAATGTGGCTGTGGCTCTGTTCCCACTCCTCCTGGCTCATGACCAGCAGACATTCCAGGTTAAGCCATCAGTACAAGACAATGGGCCACACAGGTGTGTCGCCAGTCCCCAGACCAGAGTGCCCGCCAGCGGACATCTGGCTCCAGCAAGCCTTACTCTCTTTATATTTTTCACTTTAAATGTAGAAGTGGTCAGGCGCGGCAGCTCACACCTGTAATCTCAGCACTTTGGGAGGCCAAGGTGATCTTGAACTCACGAGGTTGGGAGTTCAAGACCAGCCTGGCCAATATGGTAAAAGCCTGTCTCTAATAAAAATACAAAAATTAGCCAGGCGTGGCGGTGGGTGCCCAGCTACTTGGGAGGCTGAGGCAAGAGAATCGTTTGAACCCGAGAGGCGGAGGCTGCAGTGAGCTGAGACCGTACCACTGCACTCCAGCCTGGGCGCGAGAGCAAGACTCTGTCTCAACAGCAACGACAACAAAAAATTGTAGAAGTAATAACCTCTAACATCCAGCAAATGCTTATTTATTCCATGTTTTAGTGCATTACACGTATTATCTCCCTTATTTTTCAGAACAATTCTATGATACAGGCACTCAGATTATTTCATTTTATAGATGGAAAAAGCTGACTCATGGATACTAAATGAGTTAAGTTAATTGCCCATGATCATATGTCTGAGAGTGGCGGAGCTGGTGTTGAAAACTGGGCCTGTTTCTAAGGCCTTGTTTGCTATGAAATACAACCTTGTTTGAGTATAACCTGCTGGAAATCTGTTGACTTTAAAGATTCCCAGAGCTGAACTAAGGAAGAAGCACCCTTCCCGAATATGCTTCCTTTCACCAAAACAGAAAACACACACATGAAGTCATCCTTCCAGGTAACATGTTCTGTCAACCAGTAGGTCTTGATGGGCTGGTTGGGGAGAATTTCAGATGACTCCGTCTTCACCTTTCAGCCTTGTGACATCTGGGTTTTCATTCTTCTCTGTCACTTGGCCCTAACCCGTAGAAGAGGGCCTTCCCTCTCCAGAGTCACTGGAAATATTAATGCTAAGAGCAGATTTGATCAGCACTTTCATGTGTCAGTAAAAGGAACCCACATTCCACTGCCCCTCAAATCAGCAACTGAATTTTTTTGATTCATTATTACTGAGCATCTATTTGGAACAAAGCATTCTTCTAGGTTCTGGGAATAAAACAGTGAACAAAATAGAGTTTTTAAATCTCCAGCAGCCTAGGTCATTACAACAGCCAGCCAGTTTGTCTTTCTGGATCTCTCTTGCCCTTGCCCCAATCTATTTCTCCAACATGTTTCTAAAATGAAAAGGATTTAGACCAGGTGCTCATGCCTATCATCCCAGCAATTTGGGAGGCTAAGGTGGGAGGATCGCTTGAGTCCAGGAGTTCAAGACCAGCCTGGGTGACACAGTGAGACCTCACCTCTACAAAAAAATAAACAAACAGCTGGGTATAGTCCCAGCTACTCTGAGGGCTGAGGTGGGAGGTCGAGGCTGGAGTGAGTCATGATTGCACCACTGCACTGCAGCCTGGGTGATACAGCAAGATTCTGTCTCAAAAAAAAAATAGCTGGATGTGGTGGCACATGCCTGGAGTCCCAGCTGCTCAGGAGGCTGAGGTAGGAGGATTGCTCAAACCAGAGAGGTCGACACTGCAGTGAGCTATGATCACACCACTATGTACCACTATGGGCAACAGAGCAAGACCCTGACTCTAAAAAAAAGAAACAGAAAAAGAAAAATGGAAACGATTTCTATCACATCTTTCTCAATACCTGTAGTGACATTCCACTGTCCTCAGGAAGCATCCTGAAGTCCCATAAATGGCTTATCAAAAAGGCATCTGTGAAATGTCTGAGTCACATCTTGCACCACATGCACACATCTGGGGGGCCTAGGTCTGGATCATCCTGTTGGTTCCATTTATTCTGCCACGTTTACCCAGGCAGGTGCTGTTGATACTCGCACAGCTCAAAGAACATGGCTTTCAATACTGGAGGAAAGACAAGTGCAGAGACCCGGGGACCCATTTCCTCTGCGTTATGCGGCTTAGAGAGGGCTGGCCCTGCACAGCTCAGTGGGAGATGAGGGTGTGCCAGTCCCTGCCACCGAGATGTCCCCTTTCTAAGGGAGCCACTTCTCTGAGCAGGGAGCATCACACTGTATGACACGTTGTTGTTCCTTGCCCTGACCTCTACTCCATCCCTGAAATAGTGATCACTGTGGAGGACAAGACCTCTCTCTGTGGACTGCCTACCAAGATCCTCACAGACCACCTATGACAAGCTACATCATGCAGCCTCGAGAGTTCCAGGGAGCCAGTGGCTCCACCACTGCTGTGCCTAAGTCCTTGAACCCTGATGCCCTCTCTTCTCTCCCCCATGCATACCTATGGAGAACGTGGTGAGCATCTGCAACATTTTTGCTCAACATTGTTTTATTTATTTGTTAACTTTTCTTTTTGAGACAGGGTCTCGCTATGTTGCCCAGGCTGGCCTCAAACTGCTGGGCTCAAGCAATCCTCCTGCCTTGGCCTCCCAAAGTGCTGGGATAACAGGTGTAAGTTGCTGCAACTGGCCGTTCAGCATTTCTCATGAACTTGTTTAAATCTACTTCCCGATGTGTCTTTAAACTCCATCAGGACCAGGGACTTCTCTGACTTATCCCTGTATTCTCTGAGCCTAGCACGGAGCCTGGCATACAACAAAGGACCATAGCTATTTCCTGAAGGAGAAGCGTCTCTATGATAACTCAGCACGTTATGGTTGTTGGTGTGTCTTTTTCCCCAATTAAACTATGTTTTGAAATGGCTGAAACTGTATTTATGTTTTTAATTCCAGACCCTAATGGCATACTTGCAACACACTTGCTCAATTCATGCTAAATGAATGAATAAAGGAATGAATGAATGGCGTCCCTTCCCCTCTCTAGGCCGCCTCTGCAAAATGATCAGGTAGAGGAGCTAAGCTCTTTCATGGCGCTGCTTCTATTGCTCTGTGGTATCTGCACAGGCAGCCATGTTTCTGAGTCTCTGAAAGTTGGAATCCACCACAGAGTTGCATAAAACGTTTACTCAAATGGAAGGATAGACAGAGGAGAGAACTGAGAATTCTAGCTAGAGTATGTCTTTCTAAAAATTTTGAAGTCATATGCCCAAGTCAAAATTTGTAAAGCTTTGGCTGAGTAGTACAATGAATAATAACCAAACATTGAGTTTCCAGATTCTGTTTCTTGCAAATTAGTTTTGTTAAGGAGGTTGGCTAAGAAAGTGGTTTTTAAACTACGTTTCCTGTTTCCAGAAGTCTTTTTGGTAGGGAGACATGAAGTTGAAGTTTCCATATAATATATATATAGTGGCTGCAGAAACCTGTGTTTAACTATAACCTTATATTTAATATGTATTTTATGTATGTTTACAAGTAATTTTAAAATATTTAGTTTAAAACAGAAAATATATATAAAATATTTTTAATTATTCCATTTTTCAAAATAGTAAGACTGTGTACGTATTATAGTATTGCAAAACTACCAATAGATTGTGAGCATCGTAACATTTTTTTCTTTGAATATGTTACTTCTCAGATTTCCATTCTTTTTTTTAAATTAAAAAGAATGGATGTTTTTGCTGTGAAGGTTTGTAAGCACCTTAAGAAATTGCTTTGACCCAAGCAGGAGTTGTTCCAGAGGCAGAAGCAGGAACTCAGCCGCCCCACGGGTTTTACTTGCTTGTGTATTCCCAGTCCTTGAAACACTGATGCTCTGTAAGCAACTCTCAGGTATGCCAGGAGAATTTAGAAAAAAAATTCCAACTTGTACCAAAAATATTTCAGTAATAACACCGATGACAATAGTATTTCTAGCTCTCATCAAATGTATCTCTTTAGTTATTTTGACTTGGTGCTCTTCAGATTTGGGGTTCTGAAGTTAAATGAGAAAAGACAGTCAAAGCACCCAGAATTTAAGTGAGCCCTGATGCTCCTCTCTTGTCTCCTCCACAGGTCTCCCTCCCACTGTAGAATAACTTTAAGTGGTTTTTTCACTGAAAAAGATAACCGAAGTCAAATGTTCACCCCCTCCACCACTCCCTTAAAAGATCCTGTCATGGAAGCCGGACACAGTGGCTCACACCTGTAATCCCACCACTTTGGGAAGCTGAGGTGGGTGGATTGCCTGAGGTCAGGAGTTCGAGACCAGCCTGACTAACATGGAGAAACCCTGTCTCTACTAAAAATAGAAAATGAGCTGGGCTTGGTGGCTCATGTCTGTAATCCCAGCTACTTGGGAGGCTGAGGCAGGAGAAAGGAGAATCACTTGAACCCGGGAGATGGAGGTTGCGGTGAGCGGAGACAAGTGCTACTGAACTCCAGCCTAGGCAACAGAGTGAGACCCTGTCTCAAAAAAAAAAAAAAAAAAAAAAAACCATTCTACTGTCATTCAGCATTTGAAGCAAACTGGCAAAGTGAAAAAGCTCAATAAGTGGATGCCTCAAGAGTTGACAGAAAATTTTTCTTAAATCGTCTTCTCTTATTCTACACAACAGCAACAAACCATTTCTTGATCAGATTGTGACATGTGAAGAAAAGTGGATTTTACACATTAAGCAGTGGAGACCAGCTCAGTGGTTAGACTGAGAAGAAGCTCCAAAGCACTTCCCAAGCCATACTCTCACCAAACATAGGTCATGGTCACTGTCTGGTGGTCTGATCCACCAAAGAATCCCCACGAAACCATGACATCTGAGGAGCATGCTCAGCAAACCCATGAGACGTGTCCAACACTGCAGGGCCTGCAGCCGGCACTGGCCAGCAGAAAGAGCCTAATTCTTCTCAACAATGCCCAACCCCACATCGCACAATCAGCACTTCGAAATTTGGACGAATTGGGCTGTGACGTCTTGCCTCATCCGCCACGTTCACCTGAACCTCTTGCCAACCAACTACCACATCTTCAAGCATATGGACAACTTTTTGCAAAGAAAATGTCTCCACAACCAGCAGGATGCAGAAAATGCTTTCCAAGAATTCACTAAATCCCAAAGCACAGATTTTTACACTACAGGAATAAACCAACTTATTTCTCGTTGGCAAAAATGTGGTTGATTGTAACAGTTCCTATTTTGACTAATAAAAATGTATTTGAGCCTAGTTATGATTTAAAATTCATGGTCTGAGACTACAATTCCTTTTGCACCAACCTAATATTAAGATGAGGTCTCCCCAGCTCCTGGGCTGAGGACAGATGGCCTGCCGGAGGAGGACATGGAGTACATTCCACCACAACTGCCACACTCCTGGGCCCGGGAGAGCCGGTCACCCCGAACTTCTGTTCTGTACAGCATTTTCCCACATTTAGCCATCTAGTCTTAAGCAAAACAAGTGTTGTTTTACAGCTAAAGAAAATGTGACAGCGGCACTTTGGTTATATGCTCCCAGTCACTTGTCTAATAATTAGCCACACAGGGTCTGGAATTCATAGTCGCAGACACGAAAGCCTAGGATTCTTGCAATGCTACGGCCTTGAGCCTAGTCATGCAGAAGGAGCTGGGCCTTAGCCCATCTGACCTTCACAGCAACAGTGCTATAAGGCCACTGTCACCCCAGCCCCCAGGGCAGGACAGAGACTCAGGGAGGCAAGTACTTGGAGTCTACCTGGCCCACACTGCTGGGCTGGAATTCACCTTAGAGGTCTGCCTTTGTGAACACCAGGGAGGTGGAAGGCATCCTTTCCATGCTACAGACTTACAGGTACCATTTATAGAAATTTCAGGAAGTACTGAATGGAAGCCAAGAAGCCTGGATGGGCATGCAGAGAGAAGAGTCATCTTTGGACCCCAGGCCGCACTCACGCTCTCAGTTCACACCTGTCCTGTGAGTGCCTATGCTGGTGACTGCGGCAGAGGGAAGGTGAAGGCAGGGCATGTCAGGCCTGAAAGAATTGTGGGGGGCTTCATCCAGCCTGTCCTCTCTTCCCCCCATCCTTTCTCTTTCCCCCAGGTCCCTGCTGCCCTGGGCTCCCTCCCAGCCTGTGCCTTATCTGGGATGTGTCCTCTGAGGCAGTCCATAGCAACTGCCCCTGACCTTATTGTTACCTACCCTCTAGGCTTCTCTCCCAGGCTTCAAGTTTGGGTGGAGGATGTGACCAGAAGACACTGTGATGCCTGCGTGCCTGGGCAAAGCAGGGGAAGAGAGGAGACACCAGCCGGCTCGCACTGTGTATGTGCACCTGTGTGTCAACATGTGCATGTGTCTGCATGTGTATCTGTGTATGTCTGTATGTGTGTCTGCATGTGTCTGTGTGTGTCCAATTGTGTCTGTGTGTGTCTGATTGTGTCTGTGTGTGCGTATGTGTGTGTTTACAATATTGGTGGCTCCCCCTCCAGAGAGGCCTTCTCAGACTGCCTTCTCTTAAACCAACTTCTTCATCCTTTTATCCAGATTAATTTTGTACACACATTCCCCTGCCTGACACCATATCTTACACACACACACACACATACACACACACACACATACACACACCAGTTTATGGGTTTGTTGTCCCTCTTTCCCACTGGGTTAACCTATTCTACAGAAATAGAAGTTCTGGGAGAGAAGGAAGCTTGCTTCTCCTATGACTGCATGTGAGTGGCATCAGGACAGAGCCCTCCAAGTGCAGCCGGGAAGCGGAGAGGGCAGGGTCAGGGAGGGCAGGGTCAGGGGGACAGTCGTCCTCCAGGCTGCAGACCAAGGTCACAGAAGCCTCCCTACCCACGGCTTAGGCCTGCACTCCAGAAGGCTGAGAAACCTCCAACATCTCTCAAGAATGGTGGCCTCCACTTCACCAACACTTTCCTAACCCTGCACAAGTTCCCCATGGTGGCCAACCCTGACTCAGACCCACACATGGGAGGGACGGGAGTGTTGCCACTGAGGGCACAGCCAGCTGGGAATCAGGAGGCTCCCAGACACACAGTGAGCAGTCAATCAACATCCATGAATAAATGGGCAAACTAATAAGGATCCCATTGATATTTAGACTGATTTAAATGCATTAGAAAAGGCCAGGCATAGTGGCTTATGCCTGTAACCCCAGTACTTTGGGAGGCCAAGGTGGGCTAATCACTTGAGGTCAGGAGTTTGAGACCAGCCTGGCCAACATGGTGAAAACCCATCTCTATTAAAAATACAAAAATTAATCGGGTGTGGTGGCACACGCCTATAGTCCCAACTACTCAGGAGGCTAAGGCACAAGAATTGCCTGACCCAAGAGGGTGAAGGTTGCCATGAGCCAAGATCATGCCACTGCACTGCAGCCTGGGCAACAGAGTAAGACTTGGTCTCAAACAAAAAAAAAAGCACTAGAAAATTTCAAGACTATGATTTTCAACAACTAATAATCTTGTTCATCTATTTAAGAATATTGCATGGCATATTTATTTAAGCTGTGAAAGGAAAATCAATCTCAGGACCACCAAATCACTGGGAACTGTGACAGGTAAACCTGCCTCCCATTTTAATCCTAAAAAAAGACTTAAAAAGTTACACACCTCCCTCACAACTTTCCCGTAACGAAATTCCTTGTGGGCCTCAAGACCTTTACCCTATAACAGTTTTGCTGCATTTCACCCTGACAGTGTAAACTGACAGCTTATCTTCCCAGGTGTGGGACACAAAGTCATCCCTCTGCTCACCTGAGGCAAATGCATATCTGATTGCTTCCTCAGACCTTTTATTTATAGAGAAGGCAGATTCACTGAACCAGACAAAGGCATAAGTGACTATTCCTCTACCCCCATCATGTGTAAATTACATACTCGCTGAAAGGCAGAGCAAAGACTCAAAAGAATGCAAACTTTGGGCTCCTATCTACCTATGACCCGGAAGCCCCTGCTTTGAGTTATCCCACCTTTACAGACCTACCAAGACCAGCTCCGTCATGGGGACCGCAACCCAGCGGCGCTGAAGTATTAAAAAGCAGACACAAGATAGAACACCAAAGAGGGACTATCAGGGGACCAACAGCCTACAGAGCTGAGATCGTCAAGGGACTGACAGCATTCCGGGCTGAGGGCCTCGAGCAAACGCTGACCCACGCGATTATTCTCTCTGAACAGGTGATTATTATTATCAAACAAGCATTCTATGTTTTCTCATAGAACCAAGATAAACTAAGCAGACAGCTGGTGCCTGCTTACCACTGATGAAAGACAAACTAACAAGCAGTCTCCATGAGGGAGCCATGGAGGCAGGGTCACATATCACATGCTTAAATAACTAGTTTTAACTGGTGTATGATATACACATACTGTTTACTACTTTGGAACACCCTCCGCTTGGAGGGGCCAGCCTGGTTTTCCTTGCCACTGTTCTTAGCAAACAATATAATTTGTCCTACACTCAGCACAGACCAAACCAATGTACAGCTTACACATATTAATTGATCTCACATCTCCTTAAAATGTATAAAAAGCAAGGTGCCCCCTGACCACCTTCGGTGCATGTCGTCAGGACCTCCTGAGGCTGTGTCATGGGCAAGTCTTTAATCTTGGCAAAATGAACTTTGAAAATTGATTGAGACCTGTCTCAAAAACAAAAGCTCATTGTTGCCACAGTTTGCACAATTTCTCAGCAGCCAGTTCACTGAGATATGTGGGATCTGCCATCAGCTTTGTTTGTGAAGCCCGGCTGTCGTTCCTACCTTCACAAGCAGAGCAGGGACGTCTTACACTTCACCTCCACCAGCTTTTATCTCATCCCGCTGTGGGCAGGCCTTGTTTACTGTCCCTGCTACCTGTGGCTTCAGTGGCTTGTAGGCAGGAACCAAACTTTTTAATCTCTAAAATCCCAGCCCCATGTACATCCTGGCACAGAGGATAGGCTCCATGACTGTTTGCCAAATGAGTAAAAGGAAAGAAATCTGTGCACAGTGTGCTTCATTACTAATAAGCTTTGGTAAGAGCAAGTCTATGACAGATTCCATTATTTCCACTAATTATGCATTAGAATACGCTCTCCTAGAACCAAAGCATACCATGGTGCAGAGAGGATTTCATGACAACCCAGTGCCCAAAATACTCTACTGAGGAGGTACCCAGTTTAAACGGCAATAATTTATATTAACATTTTAGATGAATTAATAATCCATCCATCTATTAGAGATACAGCCTGATAGGTTGGAAAGGGCATGGGCCTTAGAGTCCAAAGCTTAAGTCTGGATCCTGACTTCACTGTTTTCCTAACCGGCTCTGGAAAGATGGTTTTGTATTTCACTAATAACTCCAAACTGCCTGTCTATATTTGGGCATTACGGTCTGCTTTGCTGGGTTGTTGTAAGAATGTAATACCATATGGGCAAACTATATGGCACAGCATTTATCGATGAGGATGTAGAGAAATCAGAACCCTTGCACACTGTTGGTGAGAATATAAAATGGTGCAGCTGCTATGGAAAACATCATGGTGGTTCCTCAAAAATTAAACACAGAATTACTATGTGATCCAGTCCATCCCCACATTGTTAAAAAGAAATGCCTGAGACTGGGTGATTCACAAAGAAAAGAGGTTTAATGGACTCACTGTTCCACAGGCTGTCAATTAAACAGCATGGCTGGAAGGCATGGCTGGGAAGACCTCAGGAAGCTTACAATCATGGCAGAAGGCAAAGGGGAAGCAGGCACATCTCATATGCCAGAGCAGGAGCAAGAGAGAGCAGAAGGAGGGAGGTGCCACGCACTTTTTAACAGCAGATATTGTGAGAACTCGCTATCATGAGAACAGCAAGGCGGAAATCTGCCCCCATGATCCAATCACCTCCCACCAGGTTTCTCCCCCAACACAGGAGATTACAATCCAACGTGAGATTTGTGTGAGGACACAGAGCCAAACCATATCTATACCCAAAAGAAGTGAAAGCAGGGACACAAACAGATATTTGCACATTCATGTCTATAGCAACATTATTCACAGTGGCCAGAGCGGGGAAGCAATGCAAGTGTCCATAGACTGCAGAATGGATGAACAGAATGGGTCGTCCACAGGCAATGGAGCATTATTCAGCCTTAAAAAAGGAAGGAAATTCTGACACATGCTACTCCACAAATGAATCCTGAAAACATTACACTAGACGAAATAAGCCCAGTCACACAAGGACAAATACTGTATGATTCCACTCATATGAGGTCCCTAGAGTAGCTGAATTCATACAGATGGAAAGTGGAATGGGGGTTACCAGGGACCAGGAGGAAGCGAAATGGGGAGCTGGTGTTTCACAAGCAGAGTTTCCACTGGGAGAGAGTTTAAAATATCTGGAGATGGGTAGTGGTGGTGATTGCACAATATAAATATATTTAGTGCCACAGAACTGCACAGGTAAAATGGTTATAATGGTCAATTTGGTGTTATATAGATTTTCCACAATTAAAAAAAAGGTAGCCTTTTCACAAGATGGCACCAAAAGCAAAGAAGGAAGCTCCTGCCCCTCCTACAGCTGAAGCCAAAGCAAAGGCTCTGAAGGTCAAGAGGGCAGTGGTGAAAAGTGTCCACAGCCACCAAAAAGAAAGAAGATCCGCATGCCAGGGGTACCACTGGATCACAAGTCCATTCTCTCTATGACACGAACTAAACTGCTGGTCATGTAGAGACAAACCTGGGAATCTGTGAAGATTTGGAAGCATTGAGCACCCCTCCCAAGAGCATTCCCTCAGTTCCTGACACCAGAACACCTGGCAACCCAGGTGAAGGCCTAGCTCAGCTGCCATCTCCAGGAGAGAGCTGAGGTCTCACTCCAGCAACACACCTGCTATTCCATCCCTCCAAGATGCAGCAGCCCAACGGCTCCATCCAGTCCCCTCATTTCACTGCGTCACTAGCCAGTGGAGTCACTGTTTAATATATGAATGTTAGCAAACTCCATGATCACACAAATGAAAATATCTACACCTAGTATTTGCATGTGATATATAAACATGTTTGTTGTACAATGAGAATTACAGTTATCTTAGCCCATGGTGGTATTCCAACAACTCCTATGATCCATGCCAGCTCCAATGCTCTGAGTCCAGGGACTAAATACTGAAGCAGGGGAACACAGCAAGCCTGGACTACGTGGAAGGGCAGCTGACCCCAGCTCAGGGACATTGTTGGGAGCCCAGGGTGGGCCACACAGGTATAGGAAGTAGGAACACAAAGATGATTGAGATGAAGTACCCACCTTCAAGGAGTGTGAGCCTCCAGGTATCTACAGGAAAAGCAAAAATAGTAAGGCCCACCATTACTGACGGTGCAGGCACTATCCTAATTTCATAACAACATTTAATCCTTGCAACAGTCTTTTGCAGTAGATACTGGTTATTGTCAGCATCTTACAAATGGGGAAACTGAGGCATACAGCGTTACGTAACTCACCTGATACCACCCTGTTCCTCACAGCGGGTAACATGGGTTTTAGCCTCCTGAGTCTGCAGGCTCGCCATGCTGTAGGGGGCAGCCCAGTCCCAAAACCCAAGCGAGGAGGTGAGGAAGGTTTCCAGGCTGCACGAAACTCTCCTGGAGGGAGCTGATCCCATTCTGGATCGTAGATTCCGATGGAAGAAGGTGAAAACCTTAGAACTCATAAGGGCCACACTCATACTTAATAAATGAGGAACTAAGGCTGGGAAGGGACCCCATGAGGGTTGCAGTTGGGCCCTGCTGGGAGCATCAAGCTTGGTCTTCCAGACGGCTGTGTCGGGCAGTGCTTGCCACTTAGGGACACAACACAAGCAGTTTGCTTTGGTGAGAAAGCCTGGCTCGAAGCCAGGACTCACACAGCAGGTGTGCGATGATTTCCTAAGCATGCAGGGACCCAGAATCCAGCACCCAGCCTGGCCTTCCACTGGCTTTACAGGGAAGCAGCTGTGCTGGATGGTGGGGGGTGAGGGGGAAATGAGGGTTTACAGAGGTAGGAGGGAGCAACTGGGGGAGGGAGTACACCCCCTTTTTCCTGCTAAGACAGTTGTTCCATTACATCCTGAATTACCCAACTCAATACTGTTAAAAAATAAAGCTTGCTGCCGGGTGCGGTGGCTCACGCCTATAGTCCCATCACTTTGGGAGGCCGAGGCGGGCAGATCACCTGTGTTCGGGAGTTCAAGACCAGCCTGACCATCATGGAGAAACTCCTCTCTACTAAAAATACAAAATTAGCTGGGCATGGTGGCACATGCCTGTAGTCCCAGCTACTCGGGAGGCTGACACAGGAGAATCGCTTGAACATGGGAGGCAGAGTTTGCGGTGAGCTGAGAGTGCGCCATTGCACTCCAGCCTGGGCAACAAGAGCAAAACTCCATCTCAAAATAAAAATGGCCAGGCGTGGTGGCTCATGTCTGTAATCCAAGCACTTTGGAGGCCAAGGCGGGAAAATCACCTGAGGTCGGGAGTTCAAGACCTGCCTGACCAACATGGTAAAACCC
Organism: Cacajao melanocephalus; assembly: GCA_963573385.1. NCBI lineage: Eukaryota > Metazoa > Chordata > Mammalia > Primates > Pitheciidae > Cacajao > Cacajao melanocephalus. The sequence continues at coordinate 12,484 of CAUYLG010068455.1, read as the reverse complement.
TGTCTTAAAAAATAAATAAATAAATAAAATAAAAATAAATAAAATAAAAATAAAATAAAACTTGATTGGTTCTGGACACTTTTAAAGGCAGTTGTAATTCTGAAGTCCATAGGCAGAGATAGGGCAGTATTTTATGAAGATTTGGGCCAAGACCTGCCTCCGTCCTGGCCTCCCTGCCCAGCTCATTGGCCTTTTCTGCCCAGAAGCCAACCTGCAGCGGGAGAGATCCAGGACTTAGGAGCAATGTCTGCCTTCACATGGGTAAACTGGTGGCAGCCCCAGAAGCAACCTGCCTTACACAGGGGCATGAACCCCAGGCGTCAGATTCTTCCTTCTCCTCACTGGTCTCTGGCATGTTTTTCTCATCTTCTTACTTGATTCTTTGCCTTTTCTTCCTATCCCTCCTGGACTCCCAGAAATACCACAAGACCAGAAGCCAGAAGGATCAGCATCTACAGACCCAGTAACTGGGAGACACAGGGCAAGTCTGTCCCTACTGTTGAACATCAGTTTCCACATCCAGAAAATGGGACCGTGGGGAAGATGGATCTGCTATCCTAGTCTCACAGGTGGAGGCAGTGATCACATGAGAGCCTGAGTCCCATAGAACCTTTTACACACTGGGCAAACATGCCAGGACGGGAAGCCACAGCAAAGACGGCTAATAGGGGGCATCCTGGAAGAAATGGGTGGCCATTTCCTGGGACATTTTCTCCAAGCTAAAGGTGATGAGACATCCTATTCATTACCTTAGACCCTAATAATCAGCTGTTCAATCAATGAGTGCATAAACAAACCAAAACCAGTTAAGGATGCATGCATCTGAAATCAACAAATACCCACTGAGCTTTCATTATGTGCCAGCTGTTGTCATGGGTTTACTTTGTATGAAATGCAAAGACTAAATCACCTTCATGTTCTAATGTAAAGGCAATAAAGAGGCAAATAACTGTAATTCAAGGCAGAGACACTGGGAGGAAAGTAAAAAATACAGTGCAGATTTAAAAGGAGGAAAACGCTACATCATTGGGAGGTCAGGAAAGGTCCACTAGCCTTGAATCATGGACAGAATTCCAAACTGTGTCACCAGGAAAGGGTGTCCCAGGCCAAAGCTATCAAGGCAGAAGATGTAGGATTTGGAGGGAGCAGTAAGACTAAAGCATAGGTATAAGTGGAAGTGCAAGGAAGAAGTTGACACTAAACAAGGAAAATGTGATTGGATCCCAAGAACAGAGGTTTCCAAATGTCGGCTGAGGATGTTAGATTTACTCTCAGGAAAGGAATGAGTGTCTGGGTTCTTCCAGGCATTGACTGACACAACAGATTCCTTTTGCAGAAGAGCAAGTGATCAATTACAGTTTCAATTAATCACCCCCTGCCTAAACATAACTTCCTGCTACCTGGTACCTAGCGATCATCACGTACTAGATGGGATTAGCAGTACCCAGATCACAGAGTTGTTTGGGAATTAACTGTGACAAGAGCTATGCAAGTATCTGGCTCGAAGATGTGTCTTTTTGTCCAAAGTACGACAACAACTTTTTTTTGGTAGGGACTTACTTGCAATACAGACACACCTGAAATGAGGAAATACATTCCAGAATTATCTAGCTGAAGAAGACTCCATGTCACAGGTTAGGAATTTCAGGGGTGGGGAGGCAGTGGCTTGCCAAGGCTACACGGCCAGTTGTCCACACCATTGAGTCCAGAGCCCAGGCCTCCTGACCGCAAGCCTCCTCTCTCTTGCTGCTGGCTGGCTTCTCAGAAACCATACACCAGAGAGTGAGTAAATGCACCTGGGATGTTTCCTGCAGCAGAACAGCCTGGCTGTTCTTGCTCATCCCAATCGCCCATCCATTAAAAGTTCTGAGTGCAGATGTTGCAGACAACATTGACCAACTTTGCAAAACCCCTCTGCTGCTGGCTTGCATGGAACAGGGAGTGCAGGCAGTCAACCACAACATCAAGATCACCTCGTGCAGACAGAACCTTGCCTTGACTCTGGAGGCCATATTCCATCTACCTGCCACCCCTAAAGGCACAGGTGGTATGAGTTATTGGGTGTATCATTTTGCAAAATTAGGAACTAAAGGCTCAGAGAAATCGAACAATTACACCAAGAACACATAGCTGGTAACCATTGACTGTCTCAGCTTCTGCAGCTTGTTTGGTGTACATCCCACATGCCATTCACATTGCCTTCACCAATGCTACCAGTTGTCTTTGGGTTGCTGAAACCAGTGAGCGCTCTTTCCGTCTTTATCTCACCAAACACTTTCTTCCTGAAAGCCCTTATCTTCCCTTGGCTGTCATGACACCACAGTCCTCTGGTTTGGTCCTCACAGAACACTCCCTCTCACTGCTGGTGGTTGGCCAATCCAACTTCACTAGGCCTCAGATGTTGGACTTACTCAGGAATGTCCCCTTGGCCCTCTCCGCTTTTCACTCTGCAGAGAGGAATTTCACACACCCTTTTGGCATTGATTGCCTCTCTAGGCCAGTACTTTCCCATGTGAGCCTCCAGCTTAGAAGCATATATCCCTGTCTGAATGCCCATCCCCTTCTCAAACTCTACATGCCCAAAGCTCAACTCATTGTCTGTAGCTTGTCATTGTAAATAACAGCCCCATCAATGATCCTTGCTTGAGTCCTCTCTCTCCTCCACTTCCTACACCCAAATAAACCTTTTCATTCCTCCTTCTAAGTATTAATAGCTCGTAAACCTTCCATTTCTACCATCCTCACTGCCACCCAGCCTCTTAGACTGAATGCATCTTGTAGCCTCCTAACTGGGCTCCCTGTAGCTACTCACGTGTCCTTCTGAATCGGTCTCCACAAAGCAACCTGGCTTATGCTTTCAAAACATAAATGGGACCATGTTAGTCTCTTAAAATCTTTTCATAGGTGTCCCAATGCATGACTGGATAAACAAAATGCAGTACATACAATGAAATCGTATTCAGCCGTAGAAGAAAGGAAATTCGCACACATGCTACATGGATGAGCCTTGAGGACGTTGTGCTCAGTGAAAGAAGCCAGACACAATAGGACAAATACTGTGTGATTCCATTCAGATGAGACATGTACACTAGTTAAGATCACCAAGACGGAAAGTGTAGCTGAGGTTGCCAGGGGCTGGGAGAGAGAGAGGAACGTGGGAGTTGCTGTTTAATGGGTATGGAGTTTCAGTTTTTCAAGATAAAAATGTTCTGGAGATGGAGGGTGATGATGCTTGCACAATGTGAGCGTACTTAATCCCACTGAACTACACACTTCAACATTGTGAAAATGGCAAATTTTGTGTTACGTGTATTTTGCCACACTATGTAAAAATAAAATAAAATAACTGTTCAATGGTTTTCCTTGTCTGTGCAGAAAAGTCCTACATTGCCAGGTGTGGCGGCTCACGCCTGTAATCCCAGCCTATGGGAGGCTGAGCAAGCAAATCTCTTGAGTCCAGGAGTTCAAAACTAGCCTGGGCAACATGGTGAAACTCCCATCTGCATGTGCGCGCGCACACACACACACACACACACACACAAGAAACAAAAAAACAGCCGGGAGTGATGGCACCCGCCTGTGGTTCTAGATTCTCATGAGGCTGAGATGGAGTCTGGAAATCTCTTGAGTCTGGGAGGTCAAGGCTGCAGTGAGCCATGATCAGGCCACTGCACTCCAGCCTTGGTAACAGAGAAAGACCCTGTCTCAAAAAAAAGGAAAGAAAAGTTCCCCATCCTTGGCAGGGTTCCCCAGTCATGGTGGCCGAGTCCCTGTGCCTGCTGTCCTCCTTGCCCCGTTTTTCAGGGCCAGCTGCAATGCCCTTTCCTAGTTCCTGACACGGATGGCCTCCGAGGGTCTGCGTCCTCTGTCCAGAGTGCTCGCAGCCCCTCTCTCCCTGCACCACTCCTTTTGCCTGAACAGCTTCTGCTCATCTTTTAAGTCTCAGCTTCAACACCCCAAGCTCTGAAGGGACTTCCCTCATACCCACACGATGTCAGCACCCTGGAATCACATGAATACTACTCCTGTGCTGCTCCTGCAAGAGATTTTAACACCTGCACAATTATTTAATGCTTGTATGCTGAGCAGTCTGTCTCGCCCATCTGTGCGTGCGTGCGTGTGTGTGTGTGTTGTTTGTTTGTTTTTAGTGCCAGGCACAGCGTTGATAAAAGTGCTTCCAGGTTTACTGTTAGACGACAGGAGGCAACATGTTCACCGGATCTCTGAGTCCAAGTCTCTCCTCTATGGGCTTTGACTCTGCAGAGTCCCTTGGTGACTGTGGACAAAGAGCAAAAGTGGGCTGAGGGGAGGAGCTGCAGGATCGGTCTGCTCTCCTCACCCTGAAGAGCCTACCAAGAGTGCAACCCCGTGAATTATCACGAAGCCAGCTCCCCTCCATCCTCCCTCCACTTGCAACAGACCCCAGCAGGCAGGGCCCTCAACTCTTCCCTCCTTCCAGATCATTCCTGTCCTGGTGCATTAGTCAGGGTTCTCCAGAGAAACAGAATCAAAAGGAAATTCATAAACAGATGGAAAGATGCTTATTAGGAGGAACTGGATCCTGTGATGACAGAGGCTGAGGAATCCCACTGTCTGCCAGCTGCAAGCCAGCAGGAAAGCTGGAGATGTCATGCAGTCCAAGCCTGAGGGCCTGAGCACCAGGGCAGTCTATGGGGCAAGTCTTGGTCTGAGTCTGAAAGCACCTAGAAGTTCCAGTGTCCAAGGGCAGGAAAGGATGGGTGTTCCAGCTCAAGAAAAGAGAGCAAGTTTGCCTCTTTGTTCTCCTCCTGCCCCCAAGAAATTGCACAATGCCTGCCCACACTGGTATCTTTACTACAGATTCAAAAGCTAACCTCTCTCCGAAGCCCTGGCAGACACACCCAGAAAGAACGTGTTACCAGCTGTCTGAACATAGCCCACTCAAGTTCATAAATAAAATTACCCATCACACCTGGGTCCTACCCCGCTTCCTGTGAGGCTGAAACCTGCACACGGTGCAAGCTGTTGGCCAACATCATCTCATCTAACTCCAACCACAGCTTTCCACTCTTCAGAGGAGGGAAGAGTCTCAGGATGGTCACAAACTGCCCCAGGTCACATTGAGAGAGCAGGAATGCCAACATGTTTTTCTGCCACCAGAGTCTTGCTGTGTCATTAAGATTTGATTCTGAGGCTTTGCAAACTCCAGGGATAGCACCGTAAAAGTGTCTAGCATTCCCTATTCATTCTTCAAGTTCCCTTTAAATGCCACTTCCCCAACAGTGCCTTTCCTAAGCTCCATGAGAACCAGTCACGCTTCCCGTCAGCTCCCAGAGGGGACTTCCAGAGCCACTGTTGATCTAGCCACTCGCACCACTTGTTTCTCTGATGCCTCCACAAGCCTGTGAGCTCCTTGGGCACAGGAGTCAGTTCTTCATCTCTGCTTCCTCCAAATCTAGCCCAGCCTTTGCATACAGAAGATGCTTATTATTAACATGAGTTGAATAAATAAATCAAAGGGCAGTGTGCCTAACCTGCTCATGTCTGTTTCTTTTTCTGGGAAGAAGGGGTAAATAATTCTTGCACAACCTGCTTCACATGGTTGTCATAAAGTTGGAGATGAGAGGAGATGTTTCCATCAATTAAAAATACCACTGAATAAAAGATTAACAATTCATTATCTACTTTTCAAAGGGGAATCAGGAGGGGGGAGAGAACACCACATTAGTTATTTACATCAATTATAAGATTCACCTTAACATCACAATGCTAAATTTGAAAAAGTGTACATTTATGAATCCTAGAAATACATTAAGGTGTGTAAAAGCACAAAGTAGTGGCATTTTGTGTTGTTTGTTAAAAAGACAGATCCTAGAGCCTTATTATTGAAAATTCTGATTCAAGGGTGATTTTATTTTGGTGACGAATCACCAGGTGATTCTGATGGGCTGCCTGGTTTGGAAACTGGTCCCTAAAAAGACATAAAATTCACCCTCTTCTTTTAAAAAGGAGGAAAGTAAGAGTGGTGGACAACCCGTAGCTTGTCACAGGTAGGGCACAGGCGTTCCACCAAAACCCTGACTTCCTACTCTTCATCGGGGCTTCCCACCAGGCCACTGCACCTCCTTCTGGCTGCGGCTCAGGCTTTGCCGGATGCTGATGACTTCGGCAATTCCGGACTCCTGACATCATTGGCTGGTCTCATTTCTGCAAAACCAATGAACAACCACTCACAGGAAAAAGCTGGTTACAGCAGGAAGCAGTCTGGGGGTATTTCAGACAGGAGCTGATAGCTGCACACATGACACTGGTTTTAAATTTTTAGGGTCTAGCAACCCTTTTACTTCACACCCAAAACAAACCAGATGAACACAGGATCCCTTGAGTTGCTGAAATGCTTCCAATTGCCTTTGTTTTCAACAAGGTTTAAACAGTATGAAACAACCTGACTGGTATTTGGCAGAGGACCACCATGATTCCCCTTGGTGTGAAACAAAACGAAGTGCCCGGAAGTCAAGGACCTTGGAGAGCCCTAAGAAGGCTCAGATTTTTTGGTTTGCTTCTATTTTTTTATTTGTTTTATTTTTAATTGACACATAATAATTATACATATTTATATGTTACACTGTGATATTGACATATATACACCTTGTGTTAAGATCAGTAAGCCAGACACAGAGAGACAAATACAACCTGATCTCAGTCATATGCAGAAACTAAAAAGTGGATCTCACAAAAGCAGAGAGGAGAATAGCCTTACCTGAGATTGAGGAGGGGAGAAGGGGAGGGGGAGGGGAGGAGGGGAGGGGGAGGTGGGGAGGGGAGGTGGGGAGGGGGAGGTGGGGAGGGGAGAGGGAGGTGGGGAGGGGAGGAGTTGGTCAACAGGTGCAAAGCTACAACTAAACGGGAAGAAAACATTCTGGTGCTCTACTGCCCAGTAGGGTGATTATAGTCGACAACGATGTATTATCTATCTCAAAATAGCTAGATTCTGAGATTCTGAGAAACTAGGGCCAGGCTTAGGGGTGAAGAGGGACTGTCCGGCCTCTCGGGCAGCACCACTAACCGCAGCCAAGTAGGAGTGAGAGGGCCCGGTGCCAGGACAGACGCAGGAACAGTTACTTCACTTCAGAGGCTCAGGGAAGCCTCTGATTGTCCCTCTGTTAGCTTTTACCCTGTCTCTTTGAATGAATCCCTTTACGCTCTGCAATTAGCTTCTGTATCAGTAAATCATCTAATTACGTTGAGCTGGATTCCTTCTGCCTTTCCTTTAACTGCCAGAAACTGTCTGTTGCACAAAAGCCATTCCGGAGGCCTGGACTGTGGAAGAAATAGCTACGGCTATGAGGCGGGGTGGGGTGCAGAGCAAGCCTTGTTGGTACCAGTGGAACCCCTAAGTCCCAGGGACTCCCAGAACCTCCCTGGGGTAGACACTGGATACATCCTTCCAGTTATGATTCTGATGGGTGGAAAATGGCAATTCTGGGCATCACTGGGAAAAGCTGATTTCCTTGCTTGGCTCAAAGTTCCCCCGGCAGAGGTGTGTTCTCAGTCCCATCTGTCAGAGCATGGCTTGCAACTACCTGAGAGGTATAGGTTGGTCATGACCGTACATGCTACCCTTTACCAAGTGTGTTTGTATTGCAGTGGGGACACCATCCAACACTCAGTTCTGGGAAGAATATTAGAGGCATTGCAACACGTTCTGGGAGGATTGCTGGGGAGCAGGGGTGGACATTAAGAGCATCCATCCACCTCTCTGCCGCCTCCAAGGCTTTTTCTATTAGGTATCAGAACGGGATGTGGATGTAGATCAAAAAGAGAGGCTGCCAAGTAAAGCTTTTTCTGAATTGTAGAATTACTAATGACTTTGTGTTTCTTTAGAGTGTATGTAATGTCTCCAACCTGGCTAACAAAAAGATTCTTATGCAAATTATGAATTATAATACCAATGTCACTGGAGGAATCAGTCAGTGTGGTGGGAGAAACTACAGGGAAAGGGAGCAGGCCTTCTGAAAGGTCAGAAGGCTCTGCAAAGCTCCAGGAAGACTAGCTAAAGGCAGCTGTTCTATAACCCTGAGGCAGAGGGCAAGGAGTGGGTAGAAGGGAGTGTAGCGGAATCTTTCTTAAACAGGCTTGTTTACTTATGCTGACCAGGAGCTGACGTTCAATCATCCTTGCACTTGACCTTCCTGGAAAGGGGAACAATAAATGTTAACTATCCATAGACTGTGTTTGCTCCAGGCGTTTGGCATTATGCCTGTGCTGAATAAAAGCGCCAGCTTCTTCAGGCTGCAGTTCAGCCACTAGAGTCAGGCAGACCCCCTAGCTGCTCTTACACTGCATACCTGTGTCTGAGTACTTCTTTTTTTTTTTTTTTTTTTTTTTTTTGAGACGAAGTCTCACTCTGTTGCCCAGGCTGGAGTGCAGTGGCACGATCTGGGCTCACTGTGACCTCCGCCTCCTGGGTTCAAGTGATTCTCCTGTCTCAGTCTCCTGAGTAGCTGGGATTACAGGCGTGTGCCACCACGCTCAGCTAATTTTTGCATTTTAAGTAGAGACGAGGTTTCACCATGTTGGCCAGGCTGGTCTTGAATTCCTGACCTCATGACCCACCCGCCTCGGCCTCCCAAAGTGCTGAGATTACAGGCGTGAGCCACCGCGCCCGGCGAGTACTTCTTTCATCTGTCACTTGGCCAAGGTCTGCGGGACGGACCTGGCATGTCACTCTTTGTTACACTTTGCCTTCATATTTCAGAAAGGAATTGAAATAGAAATTATCTGTAAATAGGATATGCTTCTCAAGAAATCCTTTGAAACTCTTTGAAAGCATCAAGCACCTGCGGATTCATAGTGTGAGTCTGAGCTACTTGCATCACCTCCTTAAGGTACACTGATGTCATACACTTGTGTATCTCCAGTGTGGCCCAAACAGGCATGGAGAACCAGGGTTCTACTGCTGGCTCCCTTTGGAGCAGTGTTGCTCAGTAAGGCCACCACTTGGGTCAGATGCCCATCCCTGGACCTACCAATTTTAGCTAGAAGGAGTGGATGTTGTGATTATATTCAAAATAGAAGAGACTGAAATATTTTATTACACTGAGCAATTCTATCCTGCAAAACAAACAAAAATCATAAGCCAGGTTGAATGATAAAGTGGAGAAAACATTGGTAATGTATATGACACACAACAGCACTGATTTCCAAGAACAAAAAAATCTGCAAAACAATTTTTTTAAATGATCCAATGGTCATTTGACAAAACTGACCAAGGCAACGCAGTGCGAACAAAATAGTAGAGAAACAATGAGATGCACGGATCCATCCTTCCCTAAGTCATCATGTGCCACAGCTCCTTCGCTCCTACCATGCTGCCTCTAAAGTGGCCTCCAGGCTGCATGTTAAGGAATATCCATCTCCCATCCTTCTTCCAGGGTGCTGTGCAATTGTTATAATATGACCTATCATTCATGGACAGCTTCTGCTCTCTGTGCCCCGTGCGCCATGTTTCTGTTCATTTTCTCATCTAATAATCACAACATTCAAAAAATGGAGAGTTCTCATCCCCTATACAGAAGACAAAGATGTTGACGATCGCTCAGATGACTTTTCAGTGGCTAGTCTAGGATTCAAAACTGGCCCTGTCTGGTTCTTTCCTTTGCCAGGGCCTCTCAACCTTGGCACAATTAACATTGCGGGCTGGATAATTCTTTACACAGGAGGCCCTCTTGTGCCTTATAGGATGTTTAGCAGCGTCCCTGACCTCCAGTGACCAGATGCTCATAGCGCCCCATCCCAAGCTGCAGCAGAAGTGTCTCCAGACATCACCAAAGTCCCCTGAGTGGCAAAATCACCCTCAGTTGAAAACCACTGCTTTCAACTATGTTTTCAACCCAGCTGCCCTAATTCCATCCCAGATCCACAACAAGAAACCCAGTGATCCTCTGGAGCAGGACTTGGTGTCATTTTTAGACCCCGGAGTTAAAAGCCCTATAACTCAATGTTACACAGATTTTAAAAGCATATACAGAAAGACACATGGTTATAAATAACCTTAATTAAAAAAAAAATTATCTTTTCTTTTTGCCCTAAGCAAACCAAAACTTAATAATAATATGACAACTTGATTATATAAAAGGTTTGGGGTTTTTAAATATATAAATCCTCTTATTGTGACTTACTCGCACTGTTCATGATGTGGTCAGACTTTCTGATTTGTTCTGAACGTCCTTCCTTTTTAAACAACCAATTATTTTAGGACTAAATTTACCATACAAGATCCTTTCTTATATACAATTATTTCTCTTTAATTTTTTTTACTTCAAAAAAAATTCTTAATTTTTATAATTTGTTTAGTTTTTAAATTTCTTGCTTCCTTTTACCCTGTTTTATATGTAATCTTTAAACAAGCTTTGAATTAGACAGAATTGTTCACTTTTTTTTGTTTGTTTTTAAAAAAATGATACCCTCCTTTTTTTTTTTTTTAGCAAGAATATTTTCCTACAATATATATATTTTTGGAAAATACCCAAATAATGAAATAGCTATTATTTAATTTAATATAGCTTTATGTTATAAATTATGACCAGTTTGTCTACAAGTATTTATCCCATTATATTTACCTAATTATTATAATTCTTTACCTAGATTATTTGTGAAAACTATGACAGTCATGAGTTAAAGTTGTGAAATCACCATTGCAAAATTGTAACTAATACAGTGAAAAAGAGATCTGACCTAACGGGCTCCATCTCGCTCACAACCTCCAACTTGCCCTTGTTCATTTCTGGGCATAGCCTGAACTAACTTTGGGAAGAAATTCAGTTCTTGGTTTGACTCTGAAACAAAATTGATAACAGCCCTTTCCCAAAAAGAACCCCTTCTTGCCTGGGGTCCACTCTGCCTTTCCAAGACTAACAAATTAGCTACAAAATTAGAAATTACGGCTTAGGGGGTCCTATAGCCTCTGGCTCCAAGAGTCTGAACCTCCCCAAATTGCTCCTGGGGGTCACATCACTATTGTAAACCTAAAATTAGTGCTTGAGACATGTGTCAGATCCTGCACCCCACAGATCAGCTGACACCACCCAGATCAGTGATCCCTGGCTCAGTGAGTTCTGCCATCACACCCAGGAACAGAAGACAGCAAGAAAACTCACTTCGACCCCATATGATTCCATCACCAACCTGGCCAATCAGCACTGCCCACTTCCCAAGCCCCTACCTGCCAAATTGTCTTTAAAACCTCTGATCCCAGAATGCTCAGGGAGACTGATTTGAGTAATAATAAAACTCTGGTTTCCTGCACAGCTAGCTCTGCGCGAATTATTTTTTCTCCATTGCAATTCCCCTGCCTTGATAAATCGGTTCTGTCTAGGCGGCAGGCAAGGTGAACCCGTTGGGCGGTTACAGTACCTTTCATAGATTTATAAAGACCTCCACCCCTTTTTTTTTTTCCTATCTTAGACTTTACGATTCTTGATAACCTGTTTCACAACCCTAGGCAGTGGTAAGCTAAATAGCCTTAAATTTGCTCATGTAAAGGGAACAACTCAGGTGAAAATCAAATAGCACAATTTACATCATAAAGTAGAGAGAGAAAAAGTCTGGTGGTGCTAGAGGGAGACACTTTTATTTTTCTTTGAGCCAAATTAAACAGAAAATTAAACTACACTCTTTCTTAAAAACCCAAGAGTAGTCTCTGTTGCAGTAACTATTTTAGTCATACACACAAAAGTCAGGTGAAAACATAATTCAATCAACTGAGAAGAAAAAGAAAAAGAAAAACTTTTGCTCCAAAAAAAGACAAGATCTTAGAAGAGAACAACAACAACAACAACAAAAAAACAAGACATGAAGGCTCTTCAAATACAGACGTGCACATACTCACACATACACACACACACACATCTTGGATATTCACCTTTCAATGAAGCTGACTTTTGACCATTGAGCTCCTTTAAAATAATTGTTTTAATCTTATTACCCTATTTCAGCTAGAGCAAAATGCTGCTAAACTGACAAGGATCACACAAATTATATGATTTCTGAGCGTTCTAAGTATAAGCAGAAATGAATACCAGCTGGTTGTTAAATACTAACTTTAGTCATTTAAACGGAATTTGGAAGACAGCATCCCAGTCTAATTTCTTACCTAGTGATGGGTCTCAGGCTACAGACTCTTCTCTACCATCCTACGTAAGGCCGGACGCCTTGCTGGGAGGCTGGACACGCCCGCCCCTGCTCTCCACACGCCCACCTCTGTACGCGGCACCTAGTCCACGCCCACTTCTGCACTCCGCACTCAAATCTGCACTCAGCACCAAACTCTGCACTCGGCACCTAGCCTGCCGTTAGAAAACCCCCGCCAAAATTTAAAAGAAACCCCGCCAAACCCTGCCCAATAGCAGCTAGCCCCATTCCCCCTGGACGGCCCACTCACCGGCAGTCCCGCCTACCTACCAATAGTAGCTCGCCCCGACCACGTCCTGTTCCCTCACAACCA
>CAUYLG010068451.1:0-12428 GCA_963573385.1 Cacajao melanocephalus | reverse complement strand
AAAAAAAAAAAAAGATTGTTTTGGTTCTTCTGGGTCCCTTGCATTTCCATATGATTTTTTAGAATCCGCTTTTCCATTTCCTGGAGATAAATTTTGCTGCCCAATGCTTCCACTTGAATTGCAGCTCACCCCTGGGAAGTTATGGAATCTTGGCATGAACTCAAATGTGGAACAAACGGGGTTGGTTGAAGTATAAACCTGCTTAAAGCCTTCTATGAAAGGGAAGCGAAAGACTTCTAGATGCTGATTTTAAAATGGTTTTGTTTTAGCGGCACCTTCAGATTAAAAACACGCTAGCATTTTTGTTTACTATTTTATTGGTGATCAAACACTCCAGTGTAAGGGATTTCTATTTAAATGAGTTTTAAAAGTAAAATGCAGTCTGTGCCATCTTCTCTCTTACCTAACATAGTATGTACAGAGCACCCGTTTCACAAAACATGCCCAATCCTTTTCCTGCACACCCAAAGATTCTGATTCCTTTTGGACTGAGGCCTAGGCATCTGTATGTTTTAAAACCACCGCTGATTCTCATGTAGTCCCTCAGTTGGGAACAGCTGCCACATCTTTACTCCCTCCTCAGCTCTCCAGTCTTGCTTCCTGCCAGTCTATACCCTACTTTTCAGTCACAGAGATATTGCTACTCAGAGTGTGGTAAGTGAGCTAGCAGTGCTGTGAGAACTTGCTACAAAGGCAGAATCTCAGGTTCCAGGCCTGCTAAATCAGAATCTGCATTTTAACAAGATCTCCAATGATTTGTATACATCAGAGGTTGGCACGCCATGGTCTACAGGCCAAATCTGGCTCACCCTGTTTTTGTAGGCTCATGGTCAACACTTAAGGTGTTGAACTTCCATGGGCTAGCACAGTGAGACTCCCAGAGCAAGCCCAGACAATGCCCTCTGCCCCTGCTGCCCTCTCAGCAGCCCACAGCTGTGCCTGGCCACTCCCCGGGGCCCTGCTGGTCACCACCTACACAATGGGGACTCTGCTGGTGACAACTGCTGGGACTGAGCAGTGGAATCTTAGCATGGGAGTGGGTGGCTCCATGAGCCTCCTTGTGTCCTGCCTGCTAACTGGAGATGACCTCTCCAGGAGGAGAGAGAGCTCACTGGGATCTGCGCATCACTAGGATGGAGCGAAACTGACCGTCTCATCCACCAGGCCCTTCCTCCTCAGGCCTGTCCTCATTCCCCTTAAAATATCTCCAGCTGAGGGCTCCTGGGTACAAAGAAGGTGGAAAGATCCACCCCAGACAACTGGAGCAGGGTGGGGCAGGAGTTTTAAAATAACAGACTCTTGGCATATTTTTTTTTCCCTTTTTTCCCTCTTTTTTTTCCTCTTGACATAAAAACATTTACTATTTTGTTCTTTACAGAAAAAGTTTGTTGACTCTTGATTTACACATTAGGAACTACTTACCCTTTGCAGTGTGTGACTCCGGCCACAGACGTGCTGTCCTTCAGTTGGGGAATCCTCCACCTCCAGCAGTAGCCAATTTGTCTCTCATTCATCCCTTCAGGACCCAGTTTAGACTACTTTTAGAGAAAGCTCCTTTTACTTCCTAGTCTTTGTGAATGGCTCTTTCTCTCTGTACCCTGGGCATTTAGAGCATTGCATTTTAATTACCTTTTCTTTCTCTCCCTCTAGGGCTGTTCTCACATTTCAAGGCATTCACCTGGCGGGCTTACTACAACAAAGATGTCTGGGCCCCCACCAAGAGTTTCAGATTCAGTAAGGCTGAGGCTGAGCCCAATAATTTGCATTTCTTCTTCTTTTTTTTTTTTTAAATGTTTAATCGTTCCCAGGGGCTTCTGTTCGTCAGTTTGTGAAGTTGACTCCAGCTCCTTCTTGTGATCCCAACTTAAATTTGAGATCAGAGACATTCCCAATGGTCCCATCTCAAGTGGCACTCTCCCCGCTCCCATTTTCTATCTCAGCTCCTTATTTGTTCACATCAGCAGCTCTTAACATTTTTGTTCTCATAGTTTCTTTATACTCTTAAAAATTATTGTGAGCCTCAGAGCGCTTTTGTTTATGTGGGTTATAGCTATCAATTTACTCTATTGGAAATTAAAACTGAGAAAACTTTTAAATATTGATTAGTTCTTTTAAAAAGCTGTAATAAACTTATTACACATAATATAAATGACATTTTATTAAAATAAATATATTTTCCAAAACAAAAGAAATGTGACTAGTTACATAGGTTTACTCTCCCCTGCCCTATCTCTTTAATGTCTGACTTAATAGAAGACAGCTGGATTCTTGTATCTGCCTCTGCATTCTGTTTGTTGTTTTGGTTAAAGTAAATAAAGACAATCTGGTTATATATATATATAGATACACACACACACACACATATGTATATATCTATATGATATATATACTCACACATATACATATATGTATATATACATGTATAATTATATATATTATGTGTGTATACACACATGTACATATATAATATATACACAAGTATATTATATATACATATATAATATATGTGTGTACATATATATGTGTACATATTATATATATAAAATTGAAAAAGGGAGGAATATTTTCAGATAATTGTGGGTATTTGATACTACAACAAAATTGTATAAGTGGTAGTGTCTTAAAGGTTAGTTGCTATGTGGAATCTGAAATGATATCAATGCACTTTCTATACTGTTATTAAAATCCATTGGTCTATCAAATGGACCTCTTTATCCATTCATGATTTCATAACATCCTACCTTTGTCATGGAAAGTATTGGTCTATATGGTGATAAATATTTTCTAAATGTTCACACATTTCATTGTACAATACTCTAAAAACACATTTATTAAGTAATCAAAGATAAAGATCTAATAAAGATAATTCTTATTTTTCTCATTTAAGATGTTCCTATGTAACTGGCTTTGTAAAATTTACTCTGAGTGTGTGGTGAATGGCATGATTACAGGTCTAGTTTGGTGTCACTGCCTTGCTTCATGCTAAGGTACCAGCTGTTTTCTACACTATTGTTTTTGAGTATAACATTAATAACAATTTTTAGGTATTTATTTGTGTGTTTGCATGTCCATCTCAACTGGTGTAACAATACTAATACTATTAATTTTCATGGAGCACCTGCTCTGTGTCCAATATAAATTTTTATAGGAATTGACATTTATCCTTACAACCCTGGCAGATTATATCCATTTTATAGATAAGAAAGATAAGGCACAGGATTACACAACTAACATGAGGGAACACTACTAGAACTCTGAAGTTGGAGTAGGAAATAGCATTGGAGGATGGTGTGTCAGACAGTGAGTTTAGACATAATTCTGTGTGCAGTGGGAGCCACCAATAGTTTTAGGGTAGGGGACAGGCGCATAGTAACCACAGGAGCTAAGGTTTAAGTACACATTCATTCCACACATAAGAGGCAAACTTAGAGGCAAATACATGCGTCAGGAAAGGAAATAAATGATACAGATGTCTATGGGATTACTCGATAGGATAAAGGGTTACATAGAATTTCCTAAGTGGCATGTCTCTCCCACAGTTGTTTTCTGTCATGGAATTGACCAAAATGTCAGACATGACAAAGCTTCACCAAGCTGTGGCTGCTGGAGACCACAGCTTAGTGAAGAGGATTTTGAAGAAAGGTCTCTGTGACCCAAACTACAAAGATGTAGACTGGAATGACCGGACCCCACTTCACTGGGCTGCAAGCAAAGGTGAGTGGGCAATGCTTCAGTAGATCTGTCCTTTTGAGTCCACCATTCATTCATGAGGATACGAATGTGAGGCAGTGGAAGAAACATTTCTTTAGAGTCAGATGGAACATTCATTTCTTTCTTTCTTTCTTTCTTTCCTTCTTTCTTTCTTTCTTTCTTTCTTTCTTTCTTTCTTTCTTTCTTTTCCTTTCTTTCTTTCTTTCTTTTTCTTTCTTTCTTTCTCTCTTGTTCTCTCTTTCTTTTTTTTTTTCCTTTTTGTGACAGAGTCTCACTCTATCATCCAGGCTGGAGTGCAGTGGCATAATCTTGGCTCACTACAACCTTTACCTCCCTGGTTCAAGTGATTCTCCTGCCTCAGCCTACTGAGTAGCTAGGATTACAGGTGTGTGCCACCACGCCCAGTGAATTTTTGTATTTTTAATGGAGATGGTGTTTCTCCATGTTGACCAGGTTAACTCCTGACCTCAAGTGATCCACCCTCCTCAGCCTCCTAAAGTGCTGGGATGACAGGTGGGAGCCACCAAGCCCGGCCCCTGATGGAACATTTTAATCCTCACATCACAGCTTATTAGTTGTAGCACCTTAAGCAAGTTATTTAATGTCTCTGGGCCTCAGTTTATTCAGGTAATTAATGCATGCAGGAATGCCACCTTGGAGCCCTGTGATGGGGATTCGGTAAAATAATGAGTGTACAGTGCCTATCATATAGTCTGCTCTCAGTTAATATTAGTCTTTTGTCCTCTCAACAGGAATAGAGCATCACAAAGAAGGACAGGGAATTTGTTTCATTCATCACCGAATCCCCCATGCCTGACATAGCTCAGTTGCAGAATTGGAGGAGGATAGTGGCAAATACCTAGGCAATGGGCTTCTCAAAGGCTTTGGTAATAGAAAGCCATTAAAGAATGTTAAGTAAGAAAGTGCTATGGTCAACTTGCGTTTTAAACATTTATTGTGATTCCTGTGTGAAGAATGGTTGACAAGAAGCAAGGCTGGCTGCAGAGAAATTAGTTGGGATATTTTTGCAAAAATCTAAGTACAGAGTGATGGTAGCTATACCGAAGCACCTTTTAGTGAACATTTGCTATATGTTGGGCACTGTGTTGTGTACTTTGTGTCTGTGATTTCACCTGCACTCCACAAGAATTCAATGATATCCTTAAGTTGCAAATGAGGAAACTGGCCTCAGATATTTGTTTCTTGTCTGAGGTGTCACTTGTTATCAAGTGGGACTGTGGGGATATGAAATCACATCTATCAGCTAGAAAGCCTGTTCTCTTAACCTGTGCTAGCTATCAAGTAAGTATGACTTAAAATATTTGTTTTTGACTCAGCGTTGAGACTGCCAAAAAAAGAACGAGCCTTACCAATAGGCAAGTATTGTGTGGCCTGAGAGAAAGCAAGATTCCTATGCAGGGCCTGTGGCAATGCACTGGGGAGGGGAGTGTCTTGGAAGAAGGACAGGGAAGGCTTGTAGGGCTCAGGCCGTAGGTGGGAACAAGGTTCATAGGGTGAGGTAGGGCACTGAGTCCCTGGTGAGAAGAGGGAAAAGAGAGGGAGGGATGATGATAGGAAACTGGAGGCTCCTCAAAGGCAAAGTTTCCCCTTCTATTGTGTTACCTAGGCTGGTCCTGGCCTCAGGCCACTCCGGACATCTTTATCCTAACCTCATTCTGTTTCTTCTTGGTACATCTAAGGGCAAATGGAGATGATACGGCTCCTGATAGAATATGGAGCCAGGCCCTGCCTGGTTACCAGTGTGGGCTGGACCCCAGCTCATTTTGCAGCAGAATCAGGCCATCTGAATGTACTCAAAGCTCTCCACGCATTGCATGCTGCCATCGACGCCCCCGACTTCTTTGGAGACACACCAAAGAGGATTGCACAGATCTATGGGCAGAAAGCCTGTGTGGCATTTCTGGAAAAGTAAGTTTATGTATTTTTTCCACCTATAGAAGGAGCAGAGGAACAGGAGCCTGTGATCAAGATCTTGGCTGATTCTGTGGCCTCAGGTCAATGAAAATGAAATGAGGAAATCCAGTCAATGGACTATTATTTTTATTGATTTTTTTAGTTGAGTTATTTTTATTAATGTTTCACTGAAAAGACTAGTTTGAGGGTCAAAACTGTATTAACATGTTGTTTTAGACTGTACAAAAATTATCTCAAATAAGGGAATTGGGATACCAAGTTTGAAGACGGGACATGGTGCAAGAATCACGACCCTCAGCTTTCTGAAAGGCATCCCAACTATCTGTGTGATCTTGTGCAAGACAAGGCAGCTTACTGATCCTCAGTTTTCTCATATTTAAAATGAGGCAGGTGAATTAGATTTCTATTTTTCGGTACCCTCCTATCTTTTAAAACTTCTGTGTTCATCTGTGAATGCCCTACTTACACACAAACACCAAAGAACTTATCTAGCACCTGTTTACTTTTTTCAGCCAAGCATTCAAACATGATTAAGCACAAATAATTTGCAGAACAATTATAGCTCTGAGAGGGATAGAACAAAATTTGGAAACTTAGAATTTGATTGTTTTGACAAGCAATTAATACAAGAGAAAGTAAAGTATCAGTTAGGGCATCGTTGCTTGGAAACCAAATTATGTAGACAGCAATCCTATCTACAGGAGCAGTTCATGATGGGGTGCCCTCCGAAGAACCTGAAAATCTAAGTTATATTCAGAAAGCTGAACTAGTGAAAATTTTGCCATGATAGGATTAGTTATCTATAGAAGTAACCCAAGAGACATTCTCTTAAAGATAATGTCTTACATTAAAAATATCCAGTATCACAATCGAGATGATTTGGAGAGTAAAGAAGCAGAACCTTAAGTCCTGACTCACAGACTCACTTTTCCCCAATTTCAGCCATCATCCCCTACATTCAATGATCTCCATCTGCAGTGGACTTCAGCATCAGCAGACATTATTCTTTGAACTTTTAAAATCCTAACATACCACAATGTGACCATAGCTCTCTTCATTATCAGTTCCTGGATTATCACACAGGTCTTTGAATTCATCAAGATCTCTTGCCATTGAACTTCTCCTTTTTCTCCTAATCTATCACCTTTCTGAAAATCTCACTAAATTTCCTCTACCATGTGGGTACCATAATACACTCCATTTGTCCACTCTCTTACTGCTATTCCTGCTATTAATTCTCAACCCAGCATATAACCCAAAATTCCCAACCTTGGATGAATCTGTCTTCTCCACTTTTATGCTTGTTCAGCTAGATAAAATCCCACATGTAAATATATAGTATCACCAGCAGTTTGAGTATTTCCACCTTTCTGTGAGCCCTCAGAGCAGCTTAGCTGTCTCTTCCTATCCTACTCCTTCATTGGCAACTCCAAAGCCCCATCACCTCAGTCTGTCTCTGAGGTATTCCTTATACATTAGAGAGAATATTGAAGCCATGGGTTACACATTGCTCAACTCCCACACCTGCAGGTTTTATGTATGTACATTTACATAAAAACATTTACCTCAGTTCCTTCTTGCCATCCTGTCTCTCCTTTGTAAAGTGTTATCCCTCCGTGGTAGACTCTTAATCCAGTCCTTTGTGTCTTCTGGAAGACCGTTCATTACTCATGTGTTCTTTGTTACATCTTTATTCTTTCTCTTGTATTTTTAGTGTTTTTTTTTCCCTTCCTTTGACTTCTTTTTGGACTGTGAGCATGTTTAAATAGATATTATTAAACACACAAAAAGTTAGAGGCCCTTCTGAATTCTATTGTGTCTTTCTTTTTCCCTATATGTCTAAGCTACTTGAAAGCTAATCTACTTTTATTTTAATCCAAAAGGAAAAGCACTTATACTCTTAGAGTGTCCAACATGTTTTACAGTAATAATTTGTGTAAAAAATAGAATTTTTTAATATTTGTGTGTATTTTTTATTGTGATGAAAACTCATAACATAAAATTTGCCATATTAACTGTGTCTAAAGTGTACAGTTCATCAGTGTTATGGACATTTACATTGTTGTGAAACAGATCTCCAGAACTTTTTCATCTTGCAAAACTGAAACTCTGTACCCATTAAACAACTTCCCTTTTTGTCTTCTCCCTAGTGGAATAGAATTTTGACTCTATATGAATCAAGAAACACCTCAATTCTTTAGTAGTTTGTGTTTGCAAGATCTAAGATCATGGTAAACATTAAGTTCTTTAAATTTAGGCGAAGGACAATATGTCCCTCCCCTGACTTGTTAGCAATCAAATTGAATAAGTTTAAAATGTCTGTTAATTGGAAGGATTTATTATTTCATTTTGATCCAGAGGGGAGAGGCGCATTTTGAATATCAAAATTAGATTAGCTTTGAGTTTGTACTAAATTGGGAATGTGATAGGTTTTCATAAAGTATGTATGCCTTGTTGGAAATGTCAACTGTCTTTACATCTGCTTGTAAAAGTTTCAAAATATGTTTTTCTCTCAAAAGGCAATGTTATGACCGGGTGTGGTGGCTCACGCCTGTAATCCCAGCACTTTGGAAGGCTGAGGCGGGCAGATCACGGGGTCAAGAGATCGAGACCATCCTGGCTAACATGGTGAAACCCCGTCTCTACTAAAAATACAAAAAAATTAGCTGGGCGTGGTGGCGCGCACCTATAGTCCCAGCTACTAGGGAGGCTGAGGCAGGAGAATTGCTTGAACCCAGTAGGCGTAGGTTGCAGTGAGCTGAGATCGTACCACTGCACTCCAGCCTGGCGCCTGGTGACGGAGTGAGACTCTGTCTAAAAAAAAAAAAAAAAAAAGCAATGTTATTTCATTTGCTTGAATATTATGATAGGAATGCTTACTGATATTACTTGATAGTCATATATAGCCATGGAACTTTAACATATATATGTATGTATAACTATAGCCGTATTAATAATGATAGTTTTACTTCTTTGAAACATTAAATTTGAGGAAACTTTTTTTTAAAAAAGCTAATCTATGTAATTGTCTCCCTTCTTCATCTCTCACCCATGCTTCAGACTTCTTCCCCTATTCTTGTACTAAATCAGCTGTCACCCAAGTCATCAGGGAGCTCCTTGCTACATCCATTGCCTCTTCTCTATTCATCTCTTACCTCCACTTGATTCAGTATTTAATATTCCTGAAATTCTTCTCCCTTGCTTCATCTGATGCTACTTTTAGTTTTCTTCTACCTCTCTAATAATTTCTTATGACTTTTTAAATGTGTTTTTTTCTAAGAATAAATCTCGTGGTATATTCTTGCATGCCTTTTAAATGCTGACATTCCTCAGGGTCCTGTCCTTGGCTGTCCTCTACTGACTTTCTCTAGGTAACCTCAGCCCCTCCCTAGTGACCAGGGATGAACATGAAATATGACCCCAGCATAACTGAAATGCAGGAGGAGTGCTTTCCTCCAAATAGTGGGAGTGCTATTGCCAAGAAAAGTAGGCAGACAGTGTTGAGCCGGCAAAAACAACAAAGGTCAGTCACATTATGTGTGAGTCATTTCTATTTATCAGTTCCCACTAAGAACTTCCCTTCTGACAGTTAGAGGGCTTAGGAAGAAGAATCCTGAATTAAGGGGGAATTAACCTGGATCTTGAAAGATAGCTGGCTCATGGAGGAGGGAGAAAAACTGTTGATTCGGAGTGAAGATGCCAACTTGGAAATGTGCATAGGTTGTGTATATATGTGAGAAGGCGAGGGATAGTGGAGGGACAGTGCAAGGATGAATGGCCTGGCTAAGTAGAGCATTCACACTAGAGAGGAATGGAAGATAAGGTCAGGTGAGGGGGTGGGTGACCACAGTGAGCCAGGCAAGCAGAAGAGTGTGAGCTCGTCAGGGGATTCACAAGCTGAAATAGATGCATTAGCAATTTACTTGTGTAGTAGAGGAGTTGGCACTGGTACTGAGTGGGATTGAAGACTGTTAGACTTTAGGCAAGTGGATTACTTAAGGAATTTCTTAATGATTCACATTTTGAGTAAGTTAGCTCCTGAGATAGGTGATGAACAAAAAGAATGTAAGAGAACTTCAAAAGAAGCCTAGACACTATGTGATCATTTTCTGAATATCCTAGGAATTATTGTGAAGTAATTTGGCTTTTGATTCAGCCCCCAAGTGATAAACCAATCATTTAGCAAACATTTTTGAGTTCTACTGTGTGTGTGTCATTGAGTTAGACACTAAAAAGGACCTAAAATAAACCAGATACAGTGCTGGACATCAAGAAGTTTAACTGCCTGGGAGAAGAAATAACCTGTTTGCATAAATAACACTAATGCAAGGTGGAGGGTGACTAGGCAGAGCAGGGACATGGTGTGGTCTGAAGTTTGAAACGTTACCTCCAGCTTGAGGTAAAGGACTAGCAAGTTTGCTGTCCTTTGAATGAACTGTGCTTTTTATAATGGTTTGCACTTCAAATGCTATTTGCCTTGCCTATACCATTATCTAGCCTTTTAAGTTCCATTTGTCCTCATATTGGTTCAAATTTTATTTCTATAAAGTGACACTTCCAAGTGCCTTTAAGCAAGTCACATACTCACCTTTTGCCTCATACAAAACTGTATATGTGTGTATTTCCCATTGTCTATGTGTGTATAATGCTCTATTTATCTATCTATCCATTATCCATTTACAATAATTACATTTTTATATAATCCATCCATACATATAATACATGTGTGATTATGAGTCATTCTCATTTTCTTCCTTATATGTTTCTGTACTTTTACATTTTCTACAAGGAACATACATCACTTTTATAATTACAAAAAATACAACTAAAAATAAAGGAAAACAATCTTCCAATAATATGCAGGTTGTTCTATAAATGTGAGCACTTCAAGAATTAGTAGCACTTTCTTCAAGCTAAGTGACTATCTTTGAGTCTGTTGACATCTCACTCAGATCACACAATTTTTTCTCCACCTCCAAGTAGTTTCTTTAGTGTCTGAGACCTTCCCTAAGTGTATGGTTGGAATTGCTCAAACTTGGCCTCCTTCCTTCTCACCTGAACTGCTGTGTGCAGAGCCTGTGAGGAGAGGCCGATTCCAAGGCTGGGGCAGGCTCTCCTGTTCCAAGTTCAGAAGCCCCTCTCTTCTTTCCTAGGGCAGAGACTGAGTGCCAGGACCACCGCTGTGCTGCCCAGCAGAAGGGGCTGCCTCTGGATGAGTGTGATGAAGACTGGGATGCCAAGAAAAGGGAGCTGGAGCGGTCTCTTCCTTCCCTAAATCAAAACATGAATAAAAAGAATAGGAAAAGTCGAGGCCCCACCAGGCCCAGCAATACCAAGGAGAGGAGAGTATGAGAACTCAAACTTTTGTTTCTGGCAGGGGACTTTCCCTGGTGCCAAAATTGAGGCTGTTAGGCTTGGTGGTCTTTCCATGACTTTACTCATGAACCCTTACCCACCTGGTTTCTGCACAATCCCATGGACCTGTCCTTAGGTGCTGTCTACATGGGCTGTTGTCTCCTGGCTAGCACCAACTGTGTACAACAATTACCAGGAGAGGACACAACCTGCTTGCTCTTGTCATCAGTGGTTTGCACGGTCAGCATCTTCTGTCCCCTCTCCCCAAACAATGATAGAATTTCAGGGACAAGGAAACTCTGCCATGAATTAACTTCATCCCTGATATCTAACAAGATAATATAAAATAATGAACATGTAATTATAGGTCTACTTTTTCAACTGTAAACTTTGGGAAATTAAATTCAGATCAGATAATTCCAATAAAAAATTGTATCCAAATTGAGATGCAAAATACACACCAGACTTCAAACAGTACAAAAATATAAAATGTCTCACTAATAATATTTAATATTAATTGCACATGGAAATGATAATATTGTGGATATTGGGTTGAATAAAATATATTACCAAAATGAATTTTACCTTTTTCCTTTTCCTTTTTAAAACATGTGGCTACTAGAATGTTTAAAATTACCCATGTGGTTTTCATTTTGTTTCTATCACACAGCCCTGCTATAAAACTCAAACAACATGTTAAGCCTCCACTAGGAGACTAGTCTGGTGTATTTTATTGTCCCTGGCTGCTCCACATTTTAGATACACTAATTTCTCTGCCTACATCAATTTATTTAGCTATCGAATATCTTTATTACACATTCCTCAGTTAATGTTTGTGTTAATGTAGTCCATGCTTAGTTTGAATTTTCTGGAATGAAAAACAATGCTTGACTGTCTTGTAGGAAAGCAGTATAGCTAGAGAGGATACCTTTCCTCGTGTTGATCTACCCCTGAGCATCAGTCCCTTTCTCTGTGCTCTGCAGTGCAGACTGGTTCATGCTTTGGACCACTACAAACATTGGAAGACACCTGACTTGAGCTGGACTAATAAGGTTCTCTTGGGTACTAGAAAAGAAGTCTTCATGAGAGGCTGGACTAGTAGCATATGACTTCAGAAGTATGGTGTGGCTAATTCTACATAAGAGCTGAGGAAGGGTACAGAGGTGCTCTACAAAAAGGACAAGAAGACTGAGGAAAAGACAAAGAGATAGAGATAGGTCGGTAGATAGATACATAAATAGACAGATCAGATAGATGGATAGATGATAGATAGATGATAGATAGATAGATAGATAGATAGATAGATGATAGATGAATAATTAGATAATTTGCTATTCCTAGTTCTGGTTCCTTACTCAGGAACCTGTAAAATACTATTCAATCATAAAAGTTTCCTTTTGCTTACAGTACATTGAATTGATTGTTTT
>CAUYLG010068450.1:0-43967 GCA_963573385.1 Cacajao melanocephalus | reverse complement strand
CTAGCCTGGGCAATAGAACAAGAATCCCGTTCTCTCTCCCTCTTTCTCTTCCTCTTTCTTTCTCTCGTACATTCTTTTTTTTCTTTCTTTCACTCTCACTTTCTTTCCTCTCTTTTTCTTTCTTTCAAAAAAAAAAAAAAGAAAAAAAAAAAGAAAATGGCCAGGCACAGTAACTCAGGCCTGTAATCCTAGCACTATCAGAGGCTGAGGCAGGCAGATCACTTGAGGTCAGGAGTTCGAGACCAGCCTGGCCAACGCGGTGAAACCCCATCTCTACAAAAAATACAAAAATTAGCAGGATGTTGTCGCATGTGACTGTAATCCCAGATACTTGGGACACTGAGGCAGGAGAATCGCTTGAACCAAGAAGGTGGAAGCTGCAGCGAGCCGAGATCACGTCACTGCACTCCAGCCTGGAGACAGAGTGAGACTCTGCCAGAGAGAAAGAGAAAGAAAGAAAAGAAGCATGGTTATAATTTTATACCTGTAATCCCAGCACTTTGGGAAGCCCAGGTGGGCAGATCACCTGAGGTCAGAAGTTTGAGACCAGACTGGCCAACACTGTGAAACCCCATTTCTACTAATACAAAAATGAGCCAGGCGTGGCAGTGGGTGCCTGTAATCCCAGCTACTCGGGAGGCTGAGGAAGGAGAATCACCTGAACCTGGCAGGCGGAGGTTGCAGTGACTGGAGATCAGGCCACTGCACTCCAGCCTGGGCAATAGAGTGAGACTCCCTCTCAAAAAATAAAATAAAATAAAATAAATCCATTACTGCAAACTGACAACTGAAATAAACACCCAAAGGCAATGGCTCAGTAACATTGTTGTCACATACGCAGTGCATCAGTTTAAAGAAAGTGAGAACTACAGAAGTGTCCAGAGAGAATTTTGGAAGACTGGGACAACACCAATTTAAAATTATTCTTGCCAGTTGTGGTGATGTGAGCCTGTAGTCTCAGCTATTTGGGAGACTGAGCCAGGAGGATCTCTTGATCCTTAGAGTCCAGGCTGGGCAACACAGTGAAATCCCCATCTCTAAAATTAAAAAAAATTAATATATAAAGATATTCTTGGCCGAGTGCAGTGGCTCACGCCTATAATCCTAGCACTTTGGGAGGCCGAGGTGGGTGGATCACCTGAGGTCAGGAGTTCAAGACCAGCCTGGCCATCATGGTGAAACCCCATCTTTAATTTAAGAAAAAAAAAAGATATTCTTTATTAGGTAATAGTCATATATGAGGTACAAAATTTAAAAGTAGAGAAAGATGTGCAGTGAAAAGTACATTTCCTTTCTGCCTTAGTTCCTCACTCAAAAGAAAAGAACTGCTACCAGTTTCTCAGAGCTAAAACTATCTTATGTAACTTTTCTTCCCCAAAACTTTTTTGTATTTCCATTTCAGTTTTCTACAACCTTAATCCACACACATACTCTACATAGTGTGGCCATCAAGAGGACTGTACTAGACTACAAATATAACTCTCTGAAACAGGCTAACATAATGAGTAGGAAACTGATAAAGCCAGCCAACTGTCAAGATGACATTAATGGGCTTTGGACACTATTCTTCATTATGAAAGAAAACTCACTTTTATTAATGTGTTTTTAGGATTAGATTGGTTTATCTGAACCAATCACCATACCAAGGAGAGTGCGGTTGGCCTGAGTTACGCAATTCAGGCATGCCCCTTAGAGCTGGGATCAGTGCCAAGGCATAAGGACTGTATACTGGAACAAGGTGGAAATTGACCTTGTTTGGTCAGCCTCAGTGTCCAATACACCAAAAATCTATCTGTGACATTGACACAAACATGAAGAAGTCACAAATATTTTATTCTTAATTTAGAAAAACAATCAAAGTACACAACCTGCCTTAGACTGTGTGGAGAAAATAAGTATATTTACCTATACAGGCTTAGAAAAAGTTATTCTATGAAAGTAATAGAAAATTACTTAATTGTTATAAAATTTCAATAGTCTCCCCTTATCTGTGGGAGTTACAGTCCAACACCCCCAGTGGATGCCTGAAACTCGGATAGTACTAAACCTGATTGCCATTGATAACCTACAGATCACATTTGACAGTTTTCTTTAAAAGTAAATAGAGCTGGGTGCGGTGGCTCACGCCTGTAATCCTAGCACTTTGGGAGGCCGAGGTGGGTGGATCACCTGAGGTCAGGAGTTCAAGACCAGCCTGGCCAACATGATGAAACCCTATCTCTACTAAAAATACAAAAATTATCCTGGCAGATGGCCATAATTTGGTGGCAGATGCCTGTAATCTCAGATACTTGGAAGGCTGAGGCAGGAGAATTGCTTGAACCTGGGAGGTGGAGGTTGCAGAGAGGTGAGCTTATGGCACTCTGCTCTAGCCTGGGCAAGAGAGCAAGACTCTATCTCTAAATAAATAAATAAATAAATAAATAAATAAATAAATAAACAGGCTTCCAAATTAACAGCCTAGGGAAGGTTTTATAATTCATGGCAACACCCTGTCCCTGAGTAAAGAATCTTATCGTAAGTCCCTCAAATTGTGGATGTGCTGATTAATGCATAACCTACTGACAGTGAAAAGGACAGTGATTTCAGAATCATGAAGTTTTACTGACCATCATGCATGTAGATATTAATATTTTAGCCCATATGTTGCAATCAGTATCAAAAATTGCAACCTCTGTATTGTATCCTCCAATAAAAAAGCACAACTATGGTATAAGGAGTCCCTCTCCTTTCTCCTAAACTTTACTACAGAAGCCCCCTAACTTGTGAGACTTCAGAACACTCCCAACTTTGCTGTGTGTTTTCTCAGGTCAATCCTCATATTTGGCTTCCAGTAAACCTTTATCAAACTATTTCTGCCTCAAAAGTTTTAATTTTGGTCAACACCATCAATTGGAACATGTTTCTATTTATATCTGCTACCCACAAACTTAAGGCCTTTTCCTTTTAACTAAACCCTTATCACCCTCTGTACCTATAACTTTTGCAGTTTGAGATACAACAGCAAAACTAGCATGAATTTCTTTTTCCTTCTTCACAGTTTCACAGATAGATTTGTTCTTACCATAGATCTTAGCAACCTTGACATACAATATTTTCTTTCCTATATTGAGAACCTTCACCTTTTTGCTCAAAGGAAGCACTTTATGGTTTCTCTTTGGCATATCTGAATCACCAACATCATTACTCTTACACATTGAGACCATCATTAAGTAAATGGGTTACCTGAACACATACATTGCAATACTGCAACAGTCGATCTCATAACCTAGAAGACTATTACATGACTAATGAGCAGATACCACATGCAGTGTGAATATCCTGGACAAAGAGATGATTCATATACCAAATGGAAAGTCATGAGATTTCACCATGCTATTCAGAGTGTCCCATAGTTTAAAACTTAGGAATTGCTTATTTCTGAATGTTCATTTTATATTTTTGGACCACAGTTGAGCACAGGTAACTGAAACCATGGAAAGTAAAATCTCCTGTAAGGGGGAAACTCTGTGTTTCATATTAAAATCTATTGTCTAAAACTATTAAAGACACCAAAGGCAGCCTAATTTATTCACATGATTTGACAAAAAACAGATCAGGTACTTAACGTTTTTGGTTTTTTGAGATGGAGTTTCACTCTTGTCACCGAAGCTATAGTGCAGTAGTGTGATCTTGCTCACTGGAACCTCCGCCTCCCGGGTCCAAGCAATTCTCCTACCTCAGCCTCCCGAGTAGCTGGGATTACAGGTGCTTGCCACCAAGCCTGGCTAATTTTTTTATTTTTAGTAGTGACAAGGTTTCACCATGTTGGCCAAGCTGGTCCCGAACCCCTGACCTCAGGTGATCTGCCCACCTTGGCCTCCCAAAGTGCTGGGATTACAGGCGTGAGCCACTGCAGTCAGCCCTCTAAAATTTTTTCAAATAGGCTGATTTAGTGATAACAGTAGATAAGAAGCAAATAGCACCAAATTCCTATTCCCCTATTCTTTCATGCCTGGCCTCAGGGTGTACTATTCTCCCACTCCAAATAGTCTCTCCTCTTCAAGCCACATATGACTGGCTACTGATACAGTGTTAATGGCTCCTCTAGCACCATAGCTTGTCCACAGGCTGTCCATAAAGCCTTTTCTGGAAAGGACACTGGAGAACTAAAGTAGGGTCTGTAGCTACAATTCAAATTGTACATAATGCACCCTAGTCTGCTGCTCTCTATCCAAAACAGATACTTGTCCCACTCTTAAAGTTTCCTACTTAAGAAGCAGCGGCCTTTGCATAATAAAGATCCAATCACTGAAGGAAATACCTAACTGTTTTATCTTGCTTAGGATGACAAAGTCCAGCAATATTTAGAAAATAAATTACTTTCATGAGCATAAAGTCCTAATCAGTACAAAATGTTCTGTAGCTCACTATATAATGCATTCTCATCCAAAACATTTCAAACTAAATTGTGACTTTTGCTTGTCCTTTTCTCAAGAGGAGATAACCATAAACAATATGGCCTAAGGAATTCCCATTAAAGGCCTGACACATCTTCCATTTCCTCTCTCCAAATGAGATGATCTCACAGAAACCTACATCTTCAATTTGTCACATTACAAATAATTGTTGGTATCTATTCTTTTTTTTTTTTTTTTTTAGAGATGGGGGTCTTGCTATGTTGCCCAGGCTGGAGTGCAGTGGCTATTCACAGGCACGATCCCACTACTGATCAGCACAGGAGTTTTGACCTGCTCCATTTCCGACCTGGGCCGGTTCACCCCTCCTTAGGCAACCTGGTGGTCCTCTGCTCCCGGGAGGTCACCATATTGATGCTGAACTTAGTGCAGACACCCGATCGGCATAGCGCACTATAGCCCAGAACTCCTGGGCTCAAGCTATCCTTCCACCTCAGCCTCCCGAGTAGCTGAGACTACAGGCACATGCCACTGCACCCAGTTCTATTCTTAATATTATACTAACTGCTTTTCTTTTTCCAGTTACAAATTTTATTACATAGTGCTAATATATTTGCTGCATCTTTTTAGCAGAGATTTAAAAGAAAATGATTAATGTTTCATTGATACAGAGTATAATTAGTCCTTTAAAATGCACTTACTTTCAATCATTTTGGGGAACAGATGGTATTCTGTTACATGGATAAGTTCTTTAGTGGCAACTTCTGAGATTTTGGTGCATCTGTCACGCAAGCAGTGTACACTCTACCCAATGTGTAGTCTTTTATCCTTCACCCACTTTGTCCCTTTCCTCTCAAGTCCTCAAAGTCCATTATATCATTCTTATGCCTTTGTGTCCTCATAACTTAGCTTCCACTTATAAGTGAGAACACATTTGGTTTTCCATTCCTGAGTTACTTTATTTAGAAAAATGTTTTCCAACTTCATCCAGGTTGCTGCAAATGCCATTATTTCATTCATTTGTATGACTGAATACTATTCCATGGTGTATATATACCATATTTTCTTTAACCACTTGTTGGTCAGTGGGCATTTATACTGGTTCTGTATTTTTTTTCAGTTGCAACTTGTGCTGCTATAAACATGCACGTGCAAGTGTCTTTTTCATATAATGATTTCTTTTCCTCTGCGTAGATACCTAATAATGGGAGTGCTGAATCAAATGGTGGTTCTACTTTTAGTTCTTTAAGGAATCTCCACACTGTTTTCCATAGTGATTGTACTAGTTTACATTCCCACCAGCAGTGTAAAAGTGTTCACTCTTCACCACATCCACACCAACATCTATTATTTTTTATTTTTAAGTTATGGCCATTCTTGCAGGAGTAAGATGGTATCTCATTATGGTTTTAATTTGCATTTACCTGATAACTGGTGATGTTGAGCATTTTTCTTATATTTATTGGCCATTTGTATATCTTCTTTTTCTTGAGATGGAGTCTCACTTTGCCCCCCAGGCTGGAGTGCAGTGGCGTGATCTCGGCTCACTGCAACTTCTGCCTCCCGAGTTCAAGTCATTCTCCTGCCTCAGCCTCCTGAATAGCTGGGATTACAGGCACTTGCCACCACACCCAGCTAATTTTTGTATTTTTAGTAGAGGCGGGGTTTCACCATGTTGGCCAGGCTGGTCTCGAACTCCTGACCTCAGGAAATCCACCTGCCTTGGCCTCCCAAAGTGCTGGGATTACAGGCGTGAGCTACTGTGCCCTGTCTGTATATCTTCTTTT
Organism: Cacajao melanocephalus; assembly: GCA_963573385.1. Taxonomy (NCBI): domain Eukaryota; kingdom Metazoa; phylum Chordata; class Mammalia; order Primates; family Pitheciidae; genus Cacajao; species Cacajao melanocephalus. The sequence goes on along the minus strand of CAUYLG010068450.1, from coordinate 37,783 downwards.
GAGAATTGTCTACTCATGTCCTTTGCCCACTTTTTTATGGCGTTGTTTTTTTCTTGATTTGTTTAAATTCCTTGTAGATTCTAGATATTAGTTCTTTGTCAGATGCATAGTCTGTAAATATTTTCTCCCATTCTGTGGGTTGTCTGTTTACTAGGCTGATTATTTCTTTTGCTGTGCAGAAGCTTTTTATTTTAATTAGGTCCCATCTATTTACCTGTTTGTTGTACTTGCTTTTAGGTTCTTGGTCATGAACTCTTTGTCTAAGCTAGTATCTAAAAGAGTTTTACCAATTTTATCTTCTAGAATGTTTATGGTTTCAGGTCTTAGAGTTAAGTATTTGATCCATCTTGAATTGATTTTTGTATAAGGTGAGAGACAAGGATCCAGTTTCATTCTTCTACATGTGGCTTGCTAATTATCCCATTACCATTTGTCGAAGAGGATGCCCTTTCCTCATTTTATGTTTTTGTTTGCCCTGTTGGAGATCAGTTGGCTATAAGTATTTTGCGTTATTTCTGGGTTTTCTACTATGTTTCATTGGTCTATGTCAATATCGCTGATGAAAAAAGATGCAAAAATCCTCAACAAAATACTAACTAACCAAATCCAGCAGCATATGAAAAAGACAGTACACCATGATCAAGTAAGTTTCATACCAGGAATGTAGGAATAATTTAGCATATGCAAATCAATAAATGTGATACATCACATAAACAGAGTTAAAAAAAATCATATGATCATCTTGACAGATACAGAAAAACTATTTGATTAAAACCCTTGGCAAAATTGGCAGGGAAGGGACATATCTCAAGGTAATAAAAGCCATCTACGACAAATCCACAGCCAACATTATACTAAATGGGGAAAAATTGAAAGCATTTCCTCTGAGAATTAGAACAAGACAAGGATGCTCACTTCCACCACTTTTATTCAACATCTTCACCACTTTTATTTAACATCATACTAGAAGTCCTACCCAGAGCAATCAGACAAGAGAAAACTAAAGGGCATCCAAATTGGTACAGAGGAAGTCAAACTGTGGCTGTTCACCAATGATATGATCACATACCCAGAAAATCCTAAAGACTCATTCAAAAAGCTCCTAGATCTGATAAATGAATTCAGTAAAATTTCAGGATACAAAATAAATGTACACAAATCAGTAGCATTGCTATACACCAACAAGGACAAGGCTGAAAAACAAATCAAGAACTCAATCCCTTTTACAACAGCTACAAAAAAATAAAATAATACTTAGGAACATACCTAACCAAGGAAGTGAAATGTCTCCAAAAGGAAAACTACAAAACACTGCTGAAAGAAATCATCAGCAACACAAACAAATGGAAACACATCCCATGCTCAAAGATAGGCAGAAACAATATTTCAAAAATGAACATACTACCAAAACCAACCTACAGATTCAATGCAGTTCCCATCAAAGTACCACAATCATTCTTCACAAAACTAGAAAAAAAATTCTAAAATTCATATGAAACCAAAAAAGATCCCACATAGCCAAAGCAAGACTAAACAAAAAGAATAAATCTGGAGGCATCACATTACCCAACTTCAAATTATACTACAAAGCTATAGTTACCAAAATAGCATGGTACTGGTATATACCATCTGCCTTTCTAATAAATTGAAACCAGTGTTGTAGTACATCCCTTTATTATAGGTTTAATAGTTACCATGTAAGTTCAATACTTTTAGTAAACCAAGCTTTCCAATGTTGTTTTTTGGTTTTTCTGTTTGTTTTTTTCTTTTATTTTTATTTATTTATTTTTGAGACAGAATTTTGCTCTTGTTACCCAGGCTAGAGTGCAATGGCACAATCTTAGCTTACTACAACCTCTGTCTCCTGTGTTCAAGCGATTCTCCTGCCTCAGCCTACCAAGTAGCTTGGATTACAGGCATGCACCACCACTTTCAGCTAATTTTGTAGTTTTAGTAGAGACGAGGTTTCTCCATGTTGGTCAAGCTGGACTCAAACTCCCAATATCAGGTGATTAACCCACCTTGGCCTCCCAAAGTGCTGCGATTACAGGTGTGAGCCACCACACCCTACTGAACCTACACATTTATTTATTAGAGTTCTGAAGATTTTTATTTCATTCATTGATCTTAAAGTTATCTGAAATCAGGGTTCAAGACTACTTGTTAGAGTCTTTTCCACTCTAGCTTTTGGACTGTAGCTGATTGCAAATGCTTTTAGAGAAGACTTTGAAGCAATAACTGTGGATGACATAAACTTAGAATAGTCATAGTTAAAAATCTGATGAAAGTTCCTGGCCAGGTGCAGTGGCTCACACCTGTAATCCCAGCACTTTGGGAGGTTGAGGTGGGCAGATTGCTTGAGCCCAGAAGTTTAAGACCAGCCTGGACAACATGGTGAAACCCAAATGTTTTAGAATATTTATATCAATAGCATACACATAAATGTAACTGAAGAAATACCTAGTATCACTTATCATTTGTCAATGCTTCCCTTAAAATTTACCAATTAAGCCTAATTATTTAATATATCTACAAGGGACCAATTGGAAAAATCCAGGGACTAATTGGAAAATCCCAATGTTAATTTTAAGTCAAAAAGACTTACTTTCTGATTTTGATGATGTGGGTAGAGGGAGGACCTGCCAAAGGTGTTAAAAAGTTCAAAAACAAAATCACAGGTTACTGTAAAATAATAGCCATTAATTTAATCAGAGTGACAAAAGACTTCAAAAGCAATACAGAAAGTTACATGGATGTAAAAACTTTAACCCCTTTAAAGCTCAGTTTTTCTATGTAATCCAAAACCTAAGACAAGACAGGAAACTATCTTCATAAAACGTAAAATCTTTGTTTTTTTTCAGGCCAGAAGAAAAACCTCTTGCAGTATGATTGCTTCTCCTTATGGGGAGCCCATTTAGATAATTAGGAAATCAATCCTGATGAAAAGGGTGCTTGTTAATCAGACACAGGAAGAATGTGTCTAGGGCTAAAAATATACATTACATTATACAGGAATGTAAACAAGTAAACTAATACCTTAAGTTAGGGAATACATGGCTCTCAGTAACAAACAGCAAGTTTCCTGATTATATTGAACAGTTTAGACACAACAGTAAAAGCCAAGAGTACAGAATTGTGTTATGCTGGAGGAATACACTGCGTTTCTAGGCCTTTAAGATAAACATTTCGGTGCTTGCTTTGGCAGCACATATACTAAAGTTGGAATGACACAGAGAAAATTTACATGGCCATAAGCTGTTAAAAAATAATAATTTTTTAAAAAATTTCAGCACCAGATTATAACAATAGAGTTGGAACAGAAAAAAAAAAGTTACAGAAATTGATGAAAAGATTAAAGAATAAATTTATCACTCCAGCCAAGAAAAAAGATATACCTTTTCAAAGGAAGAAAGAACAAAGGGCAATAACATATGACCTGCAAATCACATGCAGCAAGGTACAACAAAAGTTGAAGTTTTTTTTGAGTTAATGTTGAACTTCTAGGCTGGACATGGTGGCTCATACCTGTAATCCCAGCACTTTGAGAGGCGAAGGCAGGTGGATCACTTGAGCCCAGGAGTTCAAAACCAGCATGGAGAACATAGGGAGACCCTGTCTTTACAAAAAATAAAACAAAAATTAGTTGGATATGGTGGTATGTACATGTAGTCCTAGCTACTTGGGAGGCTGAGGCGGGAGGATTGCTTGAGCATGCAAGGTCAAGGCTGCAGTGAGCTGAGATGGAGTCACTGCACTCCAGCCTAGGTGACAGAATGAGAACCTGTTTCAAAAAAAAAAAATGCCAGGCATAGTGGCTCACGCCTATAATCCCAGCAATTTGGGAGACCAAGGTGGGCGGATCACATGAGGCCAGGCGTTTGAGACCAGCCTGGCCAACATGTCGAAATCCCGTCTCTACTAAAAATACAAAAAATTAGCCGGGAGTGGTGGCATGCACCTACAGTAGTCCCAGCTACTCAGGAGGGTGAGGCAGGAGAATAGAAGAATCGCTTGAACCTATGAGGCAGAGGTTGCAATGAGCCAAGATTGTGCCATTGCACTCCAGCCTGGTGACAGAGTGAAACTCCCTTTCTAAAAAAAAAATTGAACTTCTAAAGTATAAATCTGAGAAGTTACAAAAAAGAAAAATTTTACCTTGAGAAATAAAATTATTAGTCTCAATGAAAAAAATAGCATTAGGCCAGGCACAGTACACCTGGGAGGCCGAGGTGGTTGGCTCTACCAAAAATACAAAAAATTAGCTGGGCATGGTGGCTGACGCGTGTGATCCCAGATACTCCAGAGGCTGAGGCAGGAGGTTGCAGTGATCCAAGATAGTGTCACTGCATTCCAGCACTCCAGCCTGGGTGACAGAGCAATACTCTGTCACACACACACACACACACACACACACACACACACACAAACAACAAAGACAGCATCTCCAACCTAAAACTTGAGACAGATCTTAAGAAATATGGCAGAATATTTTTAATATTAAAGCTCAATTTTTAGAAAGACTCATAAATAATTGCCTTCTAATTATAGCCAATTTGATCATAAACAAAATTTCTCTCATAAATTCCAGTTTCACAAACCTTATCACAACTATTCAGACCACTGATGACATGCTTGAATTTTCTGCTTATACTTCTCTCTTAACCAGTCATTTTACCTTAGTACAAAATTTACCACAGAAGATTCTTTCTTATACAAAATTATTCTCTATTCTTTTTAACCTTCTTTACCAAAAATATATACTCACATCCATACATTTTTTTGAGTACTAATGGATCTACTTCACTGGCTTAAATACCTGCAAAGCATTCTGCCAAAAAGATGTTCCATGACAGATTTGATAATTTCTCTATCCTTGTAATATATCTTTCTATACTTGGCTGGGCATGGTGGCTAAGGCCTGTAATCCCAGCATTGTGGGAGGCTGAGGTGGGTGGATCACTTGAGGTCAGGAATTGGAGACCAGCCTGGCCAACATTGCAAAACCCCATCTCTACTAAAAACACAAAAATTAGGCTAGTGGCGTGCGCCTGTAATCCCAGCTACTTAGGAGACTGAGGTGAGAGAATCGCTTGAGCCCGGGAGGCGTGAAGTTGCAGTGAGCAAAGATCATGCCACTCCCCTCCAGCCTGGGCAACTGAGACCCTGCCTCAAAAAAAATATGTATTTCTTTTTTTTTTTTTTTAATAAAGACGGGGTTTCACCATCTTGGTCAGGCTGGTCTTGAACTCCCGACCTCAGGTGATTCGCATGCTTTGGCCTCCAAAGCGCTTGGATTACAGGCGTGAGCCACCACGCCCGGCCAAAAAAAAAAATATTTCTATACTTAATGTTTGTGTGATTGCTGAAAACACTGGGGTGGTGAACAATGGTTTGGCAAACTCTGAGGTCATCAAAGCATTTTCTTGAAAAATATGACTTTAGAAAATAGCCAACATTTGTATTAGACTATGTTCTTCAGAAATAAAAGAATCATAGAAAGAAAAGCAGTAAGAAATTTACAAATATGTACACACACAAATAGGGAGAAAGATGGAGTTATTATCTCACATGTATGTATTTATAATAAAATTATATTTAGAAGAATAGATAAGGAAGCTAGTTATAAAGTGAGTCTTTTAACCTCATAAGGCAAAAGCATTTAAAGTCCAAAGCTCAGAATGCTACTTAATCCTTTTTTGTGTGTGTTCTGAAGACTTAAGTTTGTCAACCTGCAGAAGTAATGAAGCAGTTCAGTTTGCAAACTGAAGTTAATGAAAAATAAAAAATCGTAATCAGATTTAGTTTGGAGTCAGCTTTAAAGAATAGCACTTTTGGCTGGGCATGGTGGCTCACGCTTGTAATCTCAGCATTTAGGGAGGCTGAGGCGGGTGGAGCACGAGGTCAAGAGAATGAGACCATCCTGGCCAACATGGTGAAACCCTGTCTCTACTAAAAATACAAAAATTAGCTGGGTATGTTGGCGTGCGCCTGGGAGGCTGAGGCAGAATTGCTTGAGCCCAGGAGGCGGAGGTTGCAGTGAGCTGAGATAGCACCATTGCACTCCAGCTTGGGCAACGGAGTGCAATGGAGCTCAAAAAAAAAAAAAAAAGAAAAGAATACCACTTTCAGGCCAGGCGCATGGCTCAGACCTGTAATTCTAGCATTTTGGGAAGCCAAGATGGACGGATCACCTGAGGTCAAGAGTTCGAGACCAGCCTGTCCAATATGGTGAAACCCCATCTCTACTAAAAATACAACAATTAGCTAGGCATGGTGGTGCACGCCTGTAGTCCCAGCTACTCGGGAGGCTGAGGCAGAAGAATTGCTTGAACCCAGGAAGTGGAGGTTGCAGTGAGCCGAGATCATGCCACTGAACTCCAGTCTGGGCCACAGCGTGAGACTCAGTGAAAAACAAACAGAATAGCACTTTCAGAAAACTGTGTTACATGCCATTACTACATTCCTTCTGCTGTTATTAAGTGAAGATAAGAAGTGAAGAATAAATAGCAAGAAAGAAGGTGGCCATCAACAGACTCAAACAGGGAAAATACAAAAACGATCTAGGAAAGTACTACTTTTACGCATTATTTCATGTTTAAAAGTTTGCTTCTAGGTCCACGGATTATATGATTATATTCCACCTATCATTATCACATTATAATGATAATAAGAGAGCATGAACTTTGGAGTCTAGATAGACTTGAGCTCAAATCCTAGGTCTACAATTTTCTAGCTGAGTCACCTTAGCAGTCATTTAACCTTTAAATCTGTTTTCACTTATAAAATAAGAATGACAGTAGATGTTCAGTAAATGTTGGTTAGGAGATCTGGATAGTATGCCTACCAAATCATATTGAGAGCACTACCTTTACATAAATAAAATAGCTATACTATCCTGAAAGTGTGGTTCTCACATCAGTAGCATCAGTGTCACCTTTGAGCTTATTAGAAACGCAAATTCATGGATCCTACCCAGACCTATGTAATCAGATGGTCTGGGATAGGGCCCAGGAAACTGCTTTATAAGCTCTTTAGTTGAGTCTTATGCACATTAAAGTTTGAGAACTACTGCCTCAGAGATCAGCCAGAAATGCTTTCTCTGTGATTAATTCCATTAATGAACATGAAAGGATCTAGTAGTCATCTGCAGGACCAATTTATCTGCTAGGCACAAGCGGCACAGTGCTGAGGGTCCATGACACTTTTAAGGTCTTATGAAAACGTTTTATTTTTTTTAATCAAAAGAAAAAAATGAACATAATGATAATAAGAAGTATATAACAACAAATCCAGTCTGGATATTTTATGTTTATACCAAAGTAGTTGTAAAATTAACTAATTTTAAAATTTCAAATGTAATTTTATACATAGCATTTAAACTCTGGCTTAAAAAAGTTTGATATATTTCCTATGGAGGAAGGGCTCCATGAAGTCATAGTGCTTAGGGCCTGGGAAAGCCACAATGCAGCCCCAGTCAACTGAAAACTTCCCTGTTCATTTATAAATGTTGACACTGAAGGTGCCTGGTAGGAACTATGTATAAGAAATGTGTGTTGTTTTGAGGATATATTCACTTACAATTTTTAAAAGATTAGTTTTGAGCTTCATTTAATCAAAAACTTAAAATTGTAAGCATTAAAATGACTGATAAATCACACGCGAAAACTCTGGGAAAAAATCTGCAACATGGAAGAGGGACAGAAATCATTGACTAAAGAGAAGAACTGGAAATTAAAAAGGAGCATGAAATATGGTAGGATAAAAAAACAATAATCAGCAAGTTGAAAGTGAAATGGGATAATGTAGAAATTATGTTAGGACAGAAACTTATATTTTCATAACAGAAATGAATATACTACTTTCATATAACGTTCATCGTTTCATCTGGCACAAATACACTTAGCCCGTGAAAAATGATCAACCAGTCACTAATTGCAGAACTTGCTACTGTCTCCTGAAACTTGTATTTAGTTGTGGATTAACTATATACTGCATATCTCAGTATAGTATTTAGAAGAACTGGATTTTATAATTATGTTTTCAAAAAAATATATGTATTAAAACAGCTTTTATTTTGTTAATCACCATTAAGCTTCACCAGCATAGAATATGGTTCAGTTTATCCAAGTAGTTTTATACGCTGCATTTTAAATTTGGCTAAAGTAGAGGAAACATCAGCTATGATACAAAAGAATTTGCAGCCTTAGGGATAACATATAGAGAGGAAACTTTGTTCTGTGTCTATAACCGACTCAAATCTTCCATTTGTCAATTCCCAGCCCCCTCAGAGCAACTCAAGTTATTTCAGCATTATAATCTTCAAATCCAAACCCTAGGTTCACACCTGGATTGCTGATCCCTTTTAGAGTATCTTTCTTTGATTTCTACCACAATGTTATTTGGGCCATAGACATTTTCTGAACCTCTGAGAAGACTGTATTACAGTCTTTAAGGAGTCCAGGTTCTAGAATTCTGATTCTAAATTTTCCTTGGGAAAAATTATTTTCGATACATTGCATTTATTTACTCATTAAGCAGATATGTATTAATATCTATTGGTGCAAGATTCCATTCAGACAGAAAGTGCATTGCAGATGGAGGGAAAAACATGTCCAAAGGCTCTAAGAAAGAAAAACTGAAAAAATTGAAAATTCATGAAGAAGGTGAGAATGCTGCAAAAGGAGGCTAGTGAGATAGGTAGGGAGGGTCTGGGATTTAAGACTTTATCCTAAGAGCATGGGGAAATCTTTGAGTGGTTTTAAACAGGAAAGTGCTGTTATCTGATTTACATAGAAAAGGAAGGAAAGAAGGAAGGGAGGGAGGGAGGGAGGGGCCGGGTGTGGTGGCTCATGCCTGTAATTGCAGCAACTTGAAAGGTTTAGGTGGGTGGATCACTTGAGCTTATGAGTTCAAGATCAGCCTGGCCAACATGGTAAAACCCTGTCTCTACAAAACACACACAAAAAATTAGCTAGGCATAGTGGTACACACCTGCAGTCCCAGCTACTTGAGAGGCTGAGGTAGGAGGGTTACTTGACCCTGGAAGACAGAGGTTCCAGAGAGCTGAGATTGCACCACTGCACTCAAGCTTGAGCCAGAGAGCCAGACCTTGACTCAAAAATAATAAATTTTTTAAAAGATTATTGTGCCTTTTGTGTGACAAATGGATTAGAGGAGTAGAAAGAATAAGGAATAACCTGTTTGACGCTATTACCATAGTACGGCTGAAAGATTACAGTGGTTTAGATTGCAGGGGAGACACTGGAACTGGAAAAAATATGAATAGATTCAAGAGATAATTAGGAAGCAGATTTGATTAAAAAGAGAAAGGAAAGAGGAGAGAGAGGGAGCGAAAGAGAAACAAGTGATTCCTAGCTTTCTGGTTTGTGAAACCGGGTATGTGGGAATGACATGAGTGAATGACAATGCTATTCACTAGGCTAAGAAAACCAGGAAAGGAACAGCTTTAAGGAGTGTCTTATGCTCTTGGGTGTCCCCACAGGATTCTGCAGATTGTCTCAGTTCTGTTTTCCTCTGAATCCTGTTTGCATAGAACGCTTTGGTAACCACCATTGGTTATTCTTTCTCTCAGGACTTAGACTACACAAAACACTGAGAGGATTCTTGATATGAGGCCTCATAAATACATGTGTTTGAACCAGTTTAATTAGATTACAGCTATGCTGGTGAATTCCCTGCAGAGCTCCCAAATGTATGGTATGGTGGAACATCTTGAAGGTTATAAAGAATAGGACCAATTGTTTTTGCTACAAAAGAGATAAATTGTAGTGCAGTGAGGAGTGGAGATCTTGAGAAGGAATACCTTAGGGAACTCAGCTAAAGAAGAACAAACTCCATCTCTATTGTAACAGAACATAAAAAAGAAAATGGGTAGGTGCAGATGCAAATAGTTTAGGTAAACTAAAGAAATACTCATCTTATGACATGTATTTGTCTCTCAAGTATGAAGCAAGGAATCATGCTGAGTGATGAGTAAACAGCTAAAGTTTGAAATCGTTGTGGTGGACAGCTGGAGATAGGTCAATTTGACAAACTTGTAGGAAGATGGCAGCCATGATGTCTTAGTGGGACCAATCTTCTCTATTGGATGACTTTTCTTCAGCCCTCATTACTTTTCTATGTTCCAACAGGGAAGATGGGCATTCGAATTTACTCAGGGTGTGTATTTTAAGAGAGGAAAACCAGGAAAGGGCAGAGAAGCAAGAGAGTTGGGCATATAATCAAGAAAGAGTAAATGAAACGATGTAGCATAGAGTCTACATTAGGTAGGGAGAATGGTCATATTGGTAGTAGTTGTAGATGGGTTGTTTGAATTATAGATATAACTCAAGATAATGCAGGTTCAGTTCCATACCATTGCAATACAGAGATTACAATAAAGCAACTCATAAATTTTTTGGTTTCCCAGTTCATAGAAAAGTTATATTTATACCACACTGTAGTTGATTAAATGTGCAATGGCTGAGCGCAGTGGCTCACACCTATAATCCTGGCACTTTGGGAGGCCAAGATGGGCGGATCACCCGAGGTCAGGAGTTTGAGACCAGCCTGGCCAACATGGAGAAACCTCATCTCTACTAAAATTTCAGAAATCAGCCGGCATGGTGGCACATGCCTGTAGTCCCAGCTATTCAGGAGGCTGAGGCAGGAGAATCACTTGAATCCAGGAGGCGGAGATTGCAGTGAGCTGAGATTACACCACTGCACTCTAGCCTGGGTGACAGAGCGAGACTCTGTCTCAAAAAAAAAAGACAATTGATTTAAAAAAAAATTTTTTTTTTTTGCTGAAGTATGTTAATGATTATTTGAGCCTTTTGTTGGCACAGGGTCTTCCTTGATGTCAATGGCTGATTAATGATCAGGTTAGTGGTTGCTAAAGGTTGGGGTGGCTGTTGTAATTTCTTAAAATAAAACAATAATGAAGATTGTTGCATAGATTGACTCTTCCTTTCATGAAAGATTTCTCTGCAGCATATGATATTGTTTGATAATATTTTACCCACAGTACAACTTCAAAATTGGAGTCAGTTCTCTCAAGCTCTGCACTTCTTTGTCAACTAAATTTATGTAATATTCTAAATCCTTCATTGCCATTTCAACAATGTTCACATCATCTCTACCAGGAGTAGATTCCATCTTAAGAATCCATTTTCTTTGCTCACCTAGAAAAAGCAACTCCTCATCCATTCAAATTTCATCATGAGATTGCAGCAATTTAGTCGTATCTTCAGGCTCCACTTCTACTTCTAGTTTTCTTGCTATTTCCACAACATCTGCAGTTACTTTCTCCGCTAAAGTCTTGAACCCTTCAAAGTTATCCATGAGGGTTAGAATCAATTTCTTTCAAACTCTTGTTAATGTTGATGTTTGTTTCCTCCCATGAGTCACAAATATTCTTAATGGCATCTAGAATGGTGAAACTTTTCCAGAAGGTTTTGAATTTACTTTGCTCAGATCCGTTACAGGAATCACTATTGACAGCAGCTACCATTTTAGAAATGTATTTCTTAAATAATAAGACTTAAAAGTTGAAAATACTCGTTGATCCATGGGCTACAGAATGGATGTTGTATTAACAGGTATGAAAACATTAATCTCCTTGTACATCTCCATGAGAGCTCTTGGATGACCAGGTGCATTGTTAATGAGCAGTAATATTTTGAAAGAAATCCTTTTCTGTGAGTAGTAGGTCTCAACGCTGTGTTTAAAATACTCAATAAGCCATGCTATAAACAGATAAGCTATCACCCAGGCTTTGTTATTCCATTGTTAGAGTACAGGTAGAGCAGATTTAGCACAATTCTTAAGTGCACTAAGATTTTCAGAATGGCAAATGAGCATTGGCTTCAACTGTGAGTCACCAGCTGCATTAGCCCCTAACAAGAGAGTGAGGGGCCAATGTCCTTTCAAACTTGGAAGCCAGGCATTGACTTCTCTCTAGTCATAAAAGTCCTAGATAGCATCTTCTTCCAATAGAAGGCTGTTTTGTCTATATTGAAAATCTGTTGTTGAAAGTAGTGGCCTGAAATTAATAACACTTAAAAATACAACAATGAGGCCGGACGAGGTGGCTCACACCTGTAATTCCAGCACTTTGAGAGGCCAAGGCAGGCAGATCACCTGAGGTCAGGAGTTTGAGACCAGCCTGGCATAACCCCATCTCTACTAAAAATATGAAAATCAGGCCAGGAGCAGTGGCTCATGCCTGTAATCCCAGCACTTTGGGAGGCCGAGGAGTATGGATCACCTGAGGTCAGAAGTTCGAGACCAGCCTGACCTACAAAGTGAAACCCCATTTCTACTAAAAATACAAAAATTAGCCAGGCGTGGTGGCAGGTGCCTGTAGTCCCATCTACTTGGGAGGCTGAGACAGGAGAACTGCTTGAACCCAGGAGGCACTCCAGCCTGGGTGATGGAGCAAGACTCCATCTCAAAAACAAACAAACAAACAAACGAAAATCAACACATGCCTGTAATCCCAGCTACGTGGAAAGCTGAAGCAAAAGAATGACTTGAACCTGGGAGGCAGAGGTTGCAGTGAGCTGAGATCACACCACTGCATCTAGCCTGGGTGACAGAGTGAGACTGTCTCAAAACAACAACGGGCCAGGTGGCTGGCTTGCACCTGTAACTCCAGCACTTTGGGAGGCCAGGAGGCAGGATCCCTTGAATCCAGGAGTTCGAAGTCAGTCTGAGCAATATGGTAAGACCCCATCTCTACAAAAAATACCAAAAAAAAAATAATAATAATAATTAGCCAGGAGTGGTGGTGCATGCCTGTAGTCCCAGCGACTTGAGAGGCTGAGATGGGAGGATTGCTTGAGTCTAGGAGGTAGAGGCTGCAGTGAGCTGTGTTTGCACCCCTGCACTCCAGCCTGGGCAACAGAGTGACACCCTATCTTTCAATAATAAATAAATAAATAAATAAATAACAATGAGCCATGCGTGGTGGTGGCTCTTGGGAAAGCCAGGGAAGGAGTACTCCTTGAGGCGTTTGGGACCAGCCTGGGCGACATATCAAGATCCGCATCTCTATTTTAATAACAAAATAGACTTTGTTTGAAAGATCCTAACTCAGCTTGCTTATCTTCTATACACGCTACCTTGTTTCCCATTCCATATATTGCTGTAACACAGGGTAATTACCACTAATTTAGCAATTTAATACAAATTTATTCTCATAGTTCTGTATGGTCCGAAGTCCAAAACCTTTCTGATTGGGCTAAAGTCAAGGTGCCAGTTTTCCATTTTGGAGACTCCTGAGGAGAAGTGATTTCCTTGCCTTTCCAGCTTCCAGAGGTCACACACATTCCTTGACTCCTGGAACCTTCCACCATTTTCTTTTCTTTTCTTTTTGAGACAGAGTCTTGCTCTGTCGCACAGGCTGGAGTGCAGTGGCGCCAGCTCGGTTCACTGCAAACTCCACCTCCTGGGTTCAAGAGGTTCTCCTGCCTCAGCCTCCCAAGTAGCTGGGACTACAGGCACCCGCCACCATGCCCGGTTAATTATTGTAGTTTTAGTACAAGGTTCTTAGACGGGGTTTCACCATATTGGCCAGGCTGGTCTAGAACTCCTGACTGTGTGAACTGCCCACCTCGGCCTCACAAAGTGCTAAGATTACAGGCATGAGCCATGCGCCTGGCCTGAAAGATTTTTTTAAAACTACATTTTGAAGTCTGTGCAAATGGCCAGTTACCCACATCTGCCTATTACCTACACATCTCAGTATTATACTGTCATTGGCACAGACGATGTCATAGAACAGCACAACAGGATCATGCAATAACCTTAAGCAACAAAAATAAATTATAATAAATTTATATTCATTACACTACTCTTGCTAATCAGGAAAGATTATTGGTTCACATTAGGAAAAGATTTTAAAAGACGTTTTAAACAACACGGTTTTCTGCTCAGGCCTTCATTAATAGGACAACTGAATTAGAACAGTCTATTCTCCAAAGACTGCACTTCATCTTACCGATTTTTTGCATCATTTTAATTGCTGTTGAGTTTTCACTGATATTTAGCATAGATTTTTGCTCGTTTTTGTTTTTAAAAGAAAGATACTGAAAGACAAGAAACATGCTATCAGAGGACTACAAACCTAAAGGAGATGAGTTTCAGTGGTGAAACAATCACTTTCTGTGCTTTCCTTATTTCCTTCAATGAGAATGTTATTTTTATACTAAGAAAAAAAAAAGAAAAAGAAGTTTAAAAAAAAAAAAGACCGGACTAGTAAGTTATGGTTTTTGAAGTCTCAGACACATAAATGACTAGGGACTATTTTTTTTTTAACACTGCCATTTAAAGCTGACTGGTAGGATCTTCCCTGATAAATTATTTTGGAAACTTCTTCAAAAATAAATGTAGGCCACAAATCATGTACTACACATGTGATTCCAGTACCTTACTACCTTTTCTCTTCAGTTGGTTGTGCTTTAAATTCTACGGTCTTCTCAAGCAATGACATTTTCACATTTCTTAGGCATCTGTGGTACCTCAGGAGCAAACCCATCACCGCCCGCAGAAGCGCACACGCCAGGTTTGCCATGGGGCCCTGGGCGGTGAGGATTCTGGACCTAACTTGCCTGGGCCGAGCCGGTGCCGTGAAAGGCCGACCCTGCCGAGAGCCCCGGCAGCAGGCGCCCAGAAGTCAGGGCTCCGTGCGGCGCCGCAGCCAACTCTGCCCGCGAGCCGAACGCGGGCTGCTGAAGGGGAGCCGCGCTGGGGGCGGCGGCGTCGGGGCGGGGGCGGGAGCCGGGCGGCAGCTCCAGCGCCCGTGGGGGAGGAGCGGCAGCGGCGGCGGCTAGAGCTGCTGTGGCGACCGACGCGAGGCGGTGGCAGAGGAGACCCACCCCTGTCCACATGGACAGTCGCAAAGGCCTCCGCTGATGCATTCACGCCTGGGCGGGGTGGGCGGACGGCCGTAGCGGCGGCGGCTGCAGAAGGAGCGAGGGGCCTGGAGGCGCCTGACGGTCGCAGCGACCTCGCCGCTCCGGCGCGGCGGGTGCGGCCATTTTACGGCCTGGGACGAAGGGAGGCGTGTTTGTGTGCTCGCCTCCATCCTCATTTCTTGGGAACCCACGGCTGGGGGAGGTTTTTTTAGGCAGTCTGGGTGGGCGGTGGATGGGGAGTCGCGGGCCGAGAGGAACCGGGCCCGGGAAGCGCCGCCGTCGTCGTCGCCGCTCGCGTTCCCCCGGAGGGGCCTGAGGAGAAGCTCGGGCCGCGGGCCTCGCCGCCCGCCAGCCCGCGGACAGGCCGGGGCGCGCCTGGCCTGCTTTTGTGTAGGCCCGTCTGAACGTGGGAGCGCCGCCCGCCTGACGGCTGAGCCCGAGGGCCGCAATCCTGCGGCGGCTACCCTCCTCCGGCGCGGCCCCTCATCCCGGCGAGCACGGCGGCGGTGTGGGCCATGGATTAAGAAGGAGGCGGCGTGGGAGGAGGAAGATGGCGGCTGGCAAGAGCGGCGTCAGCGCCGGGGAGGTTACTTTTCTGGAAGGTACGTCTATTTCTGCCCTTGCGGGGAGGAGTGAGGGTACACAGGAAAACGTGGCCTCCAGAACCCTGGATATTCAGTTATCTGCGCTGGGTGGGTTTGCGGGGGGAGCGGTAAAGTACGAGGGATGAGCGATGACGGGGAGGGATGTGCCGCGAGCGCGCCAGGTTCGAGTCGGCCCAGGCGAGTGGCTCCTCTGCTAGCCGGTTCGGCCCAGGGGGCGCGGGTGGATTGAGCTGTGAGCCAGAGTTGGTGGGCGTCCTTTGAGAGTGCGCGCTGAAGTCTTTGACATTTAAAAAAATTTTGGGGTGGTGGCCTAAGGATGAGGGTAGCCTGCATTCACATCTTGTTTGGTGTTTATGAAAAGTTTCAAATTGCTAAGGTTGGGTGCAACTGGGGACCAGTCTAAATAGGGAGGGGACAGTTTCATTGAGGTGTGTTTTATACCCTCTGGTCTGTTTCTCACTTTCAGGCTTCCTTTTGCAGCCAGCCTCCAGATTAGGCCTGGCGTTGTCTGATAATCTTTCAGAATGTGTTTTTATAAAAATATTCTATAAAAATAATTTATCTGGGAAAAGAGTAAGGTTTACAGTGTCAATGTTGGGGCTGTAACAAAAGCTTATTGACAGAATTTGAGTGTTTATTCGCTCGTGAGGGAAAGTTAAACATTTGCTGTAAGTAGACTAAGCCAGTCTCAAGAAAAACAAAAATATGTTTTTGTTGGGGATGGTGGTAATGGAGAGCAATATTGATTTTTCGGCCTCTATATAAGGACTCCCAAAATAGAGCTAAATGTTATTGTTAACTGTGGACCAAAAAGTGTTTCTGTTACTTCATTTGACTCTGGGTTCGGAGTTTACATTGGTGACTGGGTTTATAATTATGTTTAGCAAAATGAGTCTCTGCAGCTCAGAGATTCATTCTTTTTGTTAAAAAGAATTAACTACTCTTTGGATAATTTTGCAAAGATGATTTTCATTGCAATATGTCATAAGCCTTAAAATATAACCCTTTTTAGTATGTTTCAGAAACATTACTGAATTAACAAAGAACAATTTAACTTAAAATTAAGAAAACCCCTAGGGTAACAGGTTCTATAGGAGGGTGTTGAGGAATGGGAATGCCTTGGCACTGCTTCTGTAACAGCCTCTTTAACAGTGCCTGGAATACAATAGGTACTCAGTATTAGTCTAGTGAAAGAGTAATGAATAATAGAGGTAATTTTTCTGAATTCTTCTTACTTGAGTATAGTGAAGTGAAAAAAAATCTTTATCCTACAAGCCAGCCTTTATCTAAAAGTGATGAGAGCTTTACAGGAGATTTCCTAGTTAGAAAAGCTTCTGAGTTTTTCTGGGTTCATTTCGTATTACCTCCATTCCAGTTTGTGTAGAAGAGGTATCTGTCAAGATGCTGAGAGGGTGCAGCTGTGTTACAGGTAGTGCTATGTGTGTTGTTTTTGTTTTGAAATTGGAAACAAAGGATGGCTTACTCGTGCTTGTTACATTCAGTATGCAGATGATTATACTTTTGTGCTATCCTAGATTTCCAGCTTCTATAGGCTTCTGATGGAGTTAAAATTCTAACTGGATGAACATAGGGAGGATAGAAAAGCACAAATAAAGCCACAAATATAGAGTTAATGTGAGTTTCAAACTACTGCTTTTAGTTTATCCTAATCTAAGGGTCTTTGAATGTACAGGTGCGAATTTCACCATGTCTTCAGCATTTTTGTAAAGCAAGCAAATATGGTAACTTGTTTAGAGCATAAGCGTAAGTGTTCTGGGCGCGCTGGAGCACGCCTGTAATTCCAGCACTTTGGGAGGCCGAGGCAGGCAGGAGGATCACTTGAGGAGTTTGAGACCAGGCTGGCCAACATGGCGAAACCCCTCGCTACTAAAAATACAAAAATTAGCCGAGCATGGTTGACCTGCGCTTGTAGTCCCAGCTACTGCGGAGGCTGAGGCAGGAGAATCGCTTGAACCCGGGAGGCACCGGGAGGCAGAGGTTGCAGTGATGGCGCCACTGCACTCCAGCCTGGGCGTCAGAGTGAGATTCCATCTCCAGAAAAAAAGAAAAAAAAGCATAAGGGAAAGGAACAACTTCAGTTCCTCATAACTTCATAACCAATTTTCGTATGCTATATTGAATCTTTCCAGATAAACGAATATTTAGTACTACTTACATTTTCTGCTTAATTTTCCATGATTTTTTTGGTATCTTACACTTTTAACAGTAATAAAATATTCTGGCCAGACGCGTTGACACATGCCTGTAATCCCAGCACTTTGGGAGACCGAGATGGACGGATAACCTGAGGTCAGGAGTTTGAGACCAGCCTGGCCAACGTGGTGAAACCCAGTCTCTACTAAAAATACAGAAATTAGCCAGGCGTGGCAGTTCGCGCCTATAATCCCAGCTACTCGGGAGGCTGAGGCAGGAGAATCGCTTGAACCCGGGAGGGGCAGGCGGAGGTTGCAGTGAGCCGAGATCGCACGATTACACTCCATCCTGGGCGATGAGCGAAACTACATCTGTAATAATAATAATAATAAAATAATAAAATATTCCACCATGATTTGCCGTACGTTTTGTATTATCAGATTTATAACTGTTCAAAATATTTCCCCATACATAGGCTCCTAGGATTTAGTATTAAAACATCTACATATTATACTTTTTTTTACTTTCCAGTTGACTCCTTGGAAAACTAAACTAGGTTTTCATTCGCTCATCACATTTATAGCATCCTACTCTATTAGGCAGTGTACCACGGTACAGCGCATAAGATAGTCAAGGACTCTGCCTTTATTTAATCTAATATGGCAGAGGGGATACGGGTAAAGATTCAGAGGTAATATATGGTTCCATTTGATAAACAGAAAGGCTGAAATGAAAAAAAAAAGGCTGAAATGTAGAAAGCAAAGAAGAGAATGATATGAGAGGCAAGAGATCTTCCAATAAGGATCATGAAAATTTTTATGTCATTCTCAGTAGTGGGAAGCCATTGAAGAGTTTGGGACAAGGGGGTGAAATGGTACAGTTTATCTTTTTTCAAAAAATCACTTTGGCTGCTCTCTGTGGAATGAATTGAAAAGGGACAGGATTAAAAGCAAGACAATAAATGAGGATAATATTGTAGTAGTCAAGCTAGAAGTGATGGGGCTTCAATTAGGATGATGTCAGTGGAGACTGGGGAAGAGAAGTTGATAGGTTGAGGATATATTTGGATGTAGAGCTTACAGGACTTGGTGAATTGTACATTGAGTATTAGAATAAGAGGAATCAAAAGGTTTTGTTTAGCTTGAGGTGTTGATGGTACTGCCATTTACTGAGATAGAGTAGACTGACAGAAGAATGAGAAGGAAATTAATAACACTGGTCATATTAAATTTGAGATGCTTGTTTGATATGTTATATGATATATATAAACTCAGTGCAGAACCCAATCATTTGCCAGTTTTACAGGAGAAAGTAAATACCTCACACTGTGTGTTGGACTAAAGCACAGTTTCTCCCAAACGATTGGCATTCCATGAAAAATGAACAGGGATTTTAGTTTCTTCCTGCTTATGGGAATACACCTGCTTTTCTTTTGATTCCATTACTTTTGGAAACTACATCATGATGTCATTCTTTATTTACTCCTTAGTTAAGTATGTTTATATTCTGATTTTATCCCAGTTAAAGTGATAAATTATGTTTATCGTGTGATTTCATGTACTTACTGGAAACAGTAAAGTAGAACTTCACTTGGAATTAAGGTGATTTTCAAGCAAAGTGCAGTGGGTCATTCCTGTTATCCTGAGATAACACTTTGGGAGGCCAGGGCAGTAGAATCACTTGAGCCTAGGAGTTCAAGACCAGTCTTGGCAATATAGCGAGGCCCCATCTCTACAAAAAATGCAAAAATTAGCCAGATGTCACAGCCTGACCTGTAGACCCAGCAACTCAGGAGGCCGAGGTAGGAGGATTGCTTGTTGCTTGAGCCCAGGAGGTTGAGGCTGCAGTTCATGACACTGCACTTCAGCCTGGGTGACAAGAGCTGGGAAGAAAGAGAGAGAGGAAGATAGGGAGGGAGGGAAGAAGAAAGAAGAGATAAGAGAGGAAAGGAGGAAGGAAAGAAAGGAAGACAAAAAGAAAGTGATTTTCACTAGAAATGCTTTGAGAATATGAACTCAAAACTCAGAATGCTAAGGTTCAACATCTGGCTCTACTACTTGGTGAGCTGTAGGATCTTGGATAGATTACTTAACCTCTCTGTTTTCTCAGCTGTAAAACAAAGATAGTAATTGTAGCTAAAAAATAATAATTGTAGTTACCTTATAAGATTGCCAGGAGAATTGAGGAAATATATATTACTTAAAGCAATTCCAGGCATATAATAAGCATTCCACGTTACTTGATATTAGTATTTCTTTTCTTAGCAGATAGAGAAGAGAAAAAGAACTTCCTTTCCTTGCTTGTCTTCTCTTTTATTTGAATTTTAGTTTGCATTGTTTTTCCTTCACTACTTTTTTTCTAGACATTAGCTAATTTTGACCAGTGTTGTAATGAGAGAGGAAAGAGAATGAAATAACATACTTTGTATGTCTAGATTTTCATAAGTTGATTATTCCTGTTGCTATTAAAAAAGTATGTTGAATATTTGAGGAACTTGAGGTATGGAAGGATTGTTGAGTTAGTGGGGAAGTCAAACTGTAGTCTGGGACCCGACTTAATAGCTTTCTTAAGCATTTCCTTCCTCTCTCCTTCTCCTCTCTTCCTCATCACTTTGCTTCCCTATTTTTACTCTTATCTCTTTTTCCTGTACCTCTCCCCAAAGGAAGGGGTCACTGAACAAGAGAAGGAAAAATAATCAGTTATTATGGAGAAGTGTCATTTATTGATGAAACAGCACTTTTAAGAAGGCAAAAACAGAAAGCTACAAATCTCTTGAGGCCCAACTTCAGAAATTTACAGTGTTACCTCTTCTATATTGTATTGGCCAAGAGAACACAGAGCCAGCCCTGACTAAGGGGAGAGGAAGTAGATTCCACCCTTCAGTGGGAAGAATAGCAAAGAATTTGCAGCTATCTTTAATCTATACAGCCATCTTTCTCACCCATACCTACCTGGTATTTTTTTTTTCCGTTCTTTCAAGTGATAGTATTTCTCAACAGTCATATAGTATTTTAAATGACAATTCTTAGAAATTTTCCAAGTTTTGGACAATTTGGGAAGCTAAAGAAAGACAAATGAAATGGGCAACTTAATTAATAATTTATTTCAAAGATATAAATAGCAACAGAAACAGTCATTAGCTTAATTTTTTGTCTTTCTTTTTGTTTTTTGAGATGGAGTCTGGGCTCTGTCACCCAGGCTGGAGTGCAGTGGTGCCATCTTGGCTCACTGGCTCACTGCAACCTCCGCCTTCCAGGTTTAAGCAATTTGCCTTCCTCAGCCTTCCTAATAGTTGGGATTACAAGTGCACATCACCACGCCTGACTGATTTTTTGGTATTTTTAGTAGAGGTGGGGTTTCCCCATGTTGGCCAGGCTGGTCTTGAACTCCTGACCTCAAGTAATCCACCCACTTTGGCCTCCCAAAGTTCTGGGATTACAGGTGTGAGCCACTGCACCTGGCCTTACTTTTAGTTGATCGGGAATGGATTCAGGAATTTCTGAAATCTGGCAAGCATAAGTATGGAAAAAGGAAGAATGTTAGAAACTTCTCTTTTGTTTTTTCTTTCATTTAGTGATGTCTGGGTCATACTCTCATTTTCATTACTTAAACTCTTTGAAAATATGGTCATACTATTCACAATATTAAAAATAAAACAGTATCTTGATACAAAGTACCAATTAATCTGCTAGGTCACAGACTGTTAATGCTCACAGTTACAACAAACTAAGTTGTATACTTAAGTCATATTACTTAGAATGATGCAACAATGTATATCCATTTTTGTGAACTGCAAATGATGGTTGCCGTCATCAGATTAAAAAAACAATGACTACAATTACGGAAAGTGATCTGTGCCAAATCCATTTGACACTAAAAACAGTGTTGCTTTTGGCCCTTAAATTTTTGTCTACCTTAGAGTTTTGTACTTCCTAGAATCTTCTGCATCCATTGGCAAAAATTAGGACCCCATATGCTTTGAAGATTCAGAGTATATGTGGCTTTCAAGGCTAAAATTGGGAGAGTTCCAGGCACACTGGGATGTCTGGACACTCTGCCTTGTCCTAGTTTAACAACAGCTACCTTGAAGCCATCTGAAACTACCCTGGAGTAGAATGACAACAGCTATATTTTGTGTTTCGTTTGCGGGCAGGGTAAAGGAGAGGAGGACTTGCTATTTCAAATACATTTTGTACTTTTGAAGACAGGTTTTTTTCCCCTCCCAAATTGACTGCATTACTGTCTTTGAAACAGAACAGGAGAAAAAAAGAACAGTGTTGGCATCCAATAGATGATAAATTCACTTTTCATTTTTGATATGGACAACAAGGAACCAGAAATTCTCTTAGGCTTGGAGAATTTAAACTGTTTAATAATCTTGTCTCGTATATGCAGAAGTCTTCAAACTTCCTACCCTCACAACCTCCTACTTATGAAAATGGCACTAAATCCTAGAGACAAGATACTACTTCTTAACTACCATGACCTCTGCTGACTGTGCTTCTGTGGAAACCAATAACTTCTCTTTCTCTATAACCCCGCTGGTCACTATTTGATTGAAGTGGGATTCCAAACATTTTGGCATTCAATATTCTTTCTTCAGTCCAGGTTGGTTTTCATTTTTTAACCACTGGAGATATCAAAGAATGGTTTAGTAAATCTGAGGCTCTTCGTCAGTTTCTCTTCACAAGTTTGGGTATCAGCTCCTCAGTCTCCTTTGCCTTCACCATTTACAGGCTTCACTTGTTGCTCGAGTGTGTGTTAAGCTTTTTATGAACCTGTTCATCTTCTCCTTGAATTATGTGTTTGCACTTTTAAAGTGTTTCTTACATTTCATTGGTCTGTCTCACAGAATACTGGCACCTTGATGATCCTCTGACTTTAGAGCGTAAGGAGCTTTTGGAACTACTTGTCTCATGCAGTCATTTCTCGGTTTAATTTCTGGCTTTAGAAGCTTGTATGCTTCAGCTTGAGGTAACATTTTTTAAGAGATTGTGTATTCTGTGTAAAGGTAGCACCACCTGCACCACTTTGAAATAGGTTTTAATTGACTTTTCCGTTCCTTAGAAAGTCAAGCAGTTTCCAGCAACACCAGTAGCACCAAACTGCTGCCTTACTAATGAACTGAACTGACTATGAAAGGTATGTAGAAGTAGATAGCCTAGTGAAGCTGAGGTCCTAAGGGAAAGAATGTTGTGTTTTGGTAGCTCACAGAGGGGTCTAATTTAATATGACATCTAAAATATAATATTTAAGGACTTTATTTTGAAGGTATTGATCTATTCCTTTGTCTTCTGTACCAAAAGATACAGGTTTTGACGATCAGGGATTTGAGAAAGGCTTTGCTAGGTGATTTTTCTTCTTCATGTAGCATCTGCAGGGATGATTTAGTGGTGGCTTGTGCAGTTTGGTCGAGAAGTTCCATGTCTGCAGTCTAAAGATTTCTTCAGATGGCCTCTGCAGCAGGGTACTCAGACTTGTAGCATGGTGACTCAAGGCATTGGAAAATCTTGATAGTTCCCTACAGAGCCACCTAAAATTGCTTTCCTAATGTTCACATTTAATTCCCTCTGTATTTTCTGTTACTCCATTTATATTTCTGAGTTACATTTTTTCTTATGTTTTTCTCATATTCTTCATTGTTGTAAAATCTTAGACTTGACAGTTTAAAAATTATTAGGAAGTATTTCACATTTATGTGAAATATGAATAATAATACCACAAACATATATATTCTATTTCCTAGCCTAAAGAAGACAATACCAATACAGTTGAAGCTAGGATGAAACCAACTCCCAACTTTTTTTGTATTCTCCTTTCCTGATGTAGTCACTACTCTTAATTTGGTAGTTGTCATTCTCATGCATTCCTTTATACTTTACTCTTTATGTATGTATCTCTGACCATATATATATGCAAATATATGTATCATTTCGCATGTTTTAAAATTTATAGATCATACTGTACTATATTCTTTTGTAACTTCCTTTTTATTATTACAGCATTGTTTGAGAGATTCAACATGTTGATAAAAATAGCTCTAGGCTGTAGGCGTCAGATCACACCTGTAATCCCAGCACTTTGGGAGGTTGAGGCAGGCGGATTGCTTGAGGTCAGGAGTTCAAGACCAGCCTGGCTAACATGGTGAAACCCCGTCTGCACTAAAAATACAAAAATTAGCCAGGTGTGCTACTTGGGAGGCTGAGGCAGTAGAATCTACTTGAACCCAGGAGGTGGAAGTTATAGTGAGCCAAGATTACATCACGGCAGTCCACCCTAGGCAACAGAATGAGACTCTGTCTCAAAACAGCAATAACAAAAAACCTCTAGTGCTTTCATTTTCATTATCATTTAGTGTTCCATAGTATAAATATAATTGCTTATTTATACATCCCCCTATTGGTGGAAATTTAGGTTATGTGCACTTTTTTACTATTACATACATTGCTGCTACGAACATTTTAGTATGCCTCATATTGCTATTAGAACATTTTTTTTAAAGTTTGTTTCCTTGTGCATGTGAGTGTTTCTCTAGGGCAGAGGTCACCAGCCTTTTTCTGTAAAGGTCCAGATAGTAAATATCTTACATGTGCAGTTCATACAGTCTCTGTCAGTTACTCAATACTGCCATTTCAATGAGAAGGCAGAGATAATATAAGTAAGTATTGCTGTGTTGCAATAAAACTTTTAAGAGCAGTGACATTTGAATTTCATGTAATTTTCATGTGTCATGAAACATCCTTTTGACTTTTTCCCTCCAGTCATTAAAAATATAAAAGCCATTTTAAGCTTATGAGCCTCTTAAAAACAGGCGGCAGGCCAAATATGTCTGGGCCATAGTTTTCTTTTCTTTTTATCTTTTCAGACAGTCTTGCTGTGTCACCCAGGCTGGAGTACAGTGGCATGATCTTGGCTCACTGCAGCCTCCACCTTCTGGTTCAAGCGATTTTTGTGCCTCAGCCTCCCGAGTAGCTGGGATGACAGGCGTGCGCCACCACGCCCAGCTGATTTTTGTGTTTTTAGTATGACATGGTCTCACCATGTTGGCCAGGCTGTTGTCGAACTCCTGGCCTCAAGTGATCTGCCTGCTTTGGCCTCCCAAAGTGATAGAATTACAAATGTGACCTGCTGCACCCAGCCTGGGCCATAGTTTTCTGACACCTGACCTAGGATGTCGTTTAGCAATGGAGTGATTGGGTCCTCAGGGATGTGCAATTTCAAGTTCAATGGTATTGCACAATCGATCTCCAAAGTGGTTTCAGTAGCCATTTTTAGGTTTTCCTGTTTCCTGTTTCCAGTCATCATCTTCCACTGTAGTGATGTTTTAATTTCTGCTAGTTTCATGGGGTTATCAGACAGCTCACATCTATAATCCTAGCTTTTTTGGGTGGCTAAGGTGAGAGGTTTGCTTGAGGCCAAAAGTCAAGACCAGGCTGAGCAGCATAGTGAGACTCTGTCTTTATAAAAATTAAAAAATCAGCTCGTTGTGGTGGCACATGCCTGTAGTCCCAGCTCCTCAGGAGGCTGAGACAGGAGGATCCCTTCAGCCCAGATTTTGAGACTGAAGTGAACCATAAGTGCACCACTGTATTCTAGCCAGAGAGACTAAGAAGGACGCCATCTAAAAACAAAACAAAACAAAACAGGCCCGTCATGGTCACTCATGCCTGTATTTTCAGCATTTTGGGAGACCGAGGCAGGTGGATCACTTGAGATGAGGAGTTTGAGACCAGCCTGGCCAACATTGCAAAAACCCATCTGTACTAAAAATACAAAAAAATTAGCAGTGTGGCACGTGCTCCTGTAGTTCCAGCTACTTGGGAGACTGAGGCAGAAGATTGCTTGAACCTGGGAGTGAGCCGAGATTGTGCCGTTATACTCCAGCCTGGGCAACAGAGTGAGACTGCATCTCAAAACAAAAAACAACTGATTTGAAGTGAGGTTGAGTAACTTCTGCATTTTTTTAAAAAGTATTCATTGTATATTTAACATTCAAAAAATATTTATTGAGTGGCAACCTAATGTTAGTCAGTATTCTGTGTGCTTGTGTTACATTGTAAACAATAGCCTATGAATATCTTTTGTGTGTGTGTGTGTGTGTGTGTGTAAATTTGGATTTGCTCTTTTCTGAGTTGTTTTTTCCTATCTTCTGCCCATATTTTCTTTCTGTTAGAATGTTGGCATTCTTTATATATTCTGGATAGTAACACTTGGTTGGATTGTATAGATTGAACGTATCTGTTACCAAATTATTATTTGTCTTATTTTTTTTAAAGAATGAAATAATTTTATAAACATAATTGTTTAATGCAGACATTTGTTTTTCCTTTAATGGCTTCTTTTTGTTTGTTTGTTTAATGGCTTCTTTTTTGGAGTTTAAGAAATTCTTTAGTCTTATCTGTATTATAACTTTATTTTTTTGTTGTATTAGTTTATGTTCATTTCTTTATTTTTTTTGTATCAGTATAGGAAAGGGCCAATCAGCTATATAGACTGGGGGAAACAGAATTGGACTATTTGTAGTTTATGTATTCCTTGTATTTTCTTTAAATTTTTAACTTTTTATTTTGAAATAATTTTACATTTATAGGAAAGTTGTAAGACTAGTACAAATAATTGCCTATATATCCTTCACTTGTTACTTCTAATAGTAACGTTTACCAGAACTGCTTTATCGTATTCTCTTTTCTAGCTGTATATAGTTCCACAAGTGCATTTATACCTAGATGGTATAGCCTGCTATACACTTAGGCTGTATGGTATAGCCTGTTGCTCCTGGGCTACTACTGTATGTTTATATACCCAAACAAACTTAGAAAAGGTACAGTAAAAATGCAGTATTATGATCTTATGGGACCTCCATCATACATGCTGTCCATCTTTCACTGAAACATTGCTATGCAATGCATGACTATATGTGTGTGTGTATATAAATGTACACACATTTTTTTTTAACTCTTTGAAAGTAAATTTCAGACATGCTGCTCATTTAACCCTAATTACTTTATTGTGTAACTTACCCCTACTTTTGTTTAGGAAGTATACATTCACTTAAATTACTACAGTGTAGTTATAAAAATCGGAAGACATTTACGCAGCCAACAAACATGAAAAAAAGTTCATCATCACTGGACATTAGAGAAATGCGAATCAAAACCACATTGAGATACCATCTCATGCCAGTTAGAATGGCGATCATTAAAAAATCAGGAGACAACAGATGCAGGAGAGGATGTGGAGAAATAGGAATGCTTTTACACTGTTGGTAGGAGTGTAAATTAATTCAACCATTGTGGAAGACAGTGTGGTGATTCCTCAAGGTTCTAGAACTAGAAACACCATTTGACCTAGCAATCTCATTACTGGATATATACCCAAAGGATTATAAATCATTCTTTTATAAAGACGCACACACACGTATGTTCATTGCAGCACTGTTCACGATAGCAAAGACTTGGAACCAACCCAAATGCCCATCAGTGATAGACTAGATAAAGAAAATGTGGCACATATACATCATGGAATACTATGCAGCCATAAAAAAGATGAGTTCATGTCCTTTGCAGGGACATGGATGAAACTGGAAACCATCATTTTCAGCAAACTGACACAAGAACAGAAAACCAAACACTGAATATTCTCACTCATAAGTGAGTGTTGAACAGTGAGAACACACGGACACAGGGAGGGGAACAGCACACACAGGGGCCTGGAGGGTAGAGGGCTAGGGGAGGAATAGTAGGGTTTGGGGGGATTGGGGAGGGATAGCATTAGGAGAAATAACTAACATAGATGATGGGGCAATGGATGCAGCAAACCACTACCATGGCACGTGTATACCTATATAACAGACCTGTGCAATCTGCACATGTAACCCAGAACTTAAAGTATAAGTTTTAAAAAATCAGAAAATTAATATTGATACAATATTAGAATCTACAAACTTTTTTCCATTTACGCTAGTTGACCTAAAACTGTTCCTTAATAGCAAAAGAGAAAAAATTCTAGTTCAAGATCTGATACAGAATGATGTATTGCATTTATTTGTCATGTTCCTTTGTCTTCTTTAATCTGGAAATAGCATTTCAGACTTTATCTTTCTTGACCTTGACATTTTTAAAGAAAACAAGATGGTTATCTTGTAGTTTAATCCCAATTTGTGTTTATCCGATGTTCCGTTATGATTCAAGTCAGGTTATATATTTTTTAAATATATAAGGAATGACATAAAAGTAATTTTTTGTCCTTCTCAGTGTGTCATATCAAGAGGCCCATGATGTCAATTTGTCTTGTTGTTGGGGAAATTAACTTTGATCACTTAGTTAAGGTGGTGTTCACCAGAATTTTTTGCTGAAAGTTACTGTCTTTCTTTTTGTAATTAATATTGTGTGGAGAGATACTTTGAAACCTTGGAAATATCTTATTTCTCATCAGATTTCCCCCAGCAGTTTAGCCTCCATTGATGATTCATGCCTGAATCCCCCAGTTATTAATATAATAGTCCCCAAATTATTTTCTTTCTTTGCTGCACCAGCAATAGGGCCTTCACTGCATACTTGAATACATTTGTTGATAGTTTATTGCTGGGGAAAAGTTATGATGTTTGCTGAAAATTTGAGGAGTTAATTCTTTTTTCAGATTAAGGAAGTTCCTTCCTGTTCCTGGTTTGCTAAGAAGTTTTTCTTGTTCTTTTGAGATGGAGGCTTACTTTGTTGCCCAGGCTAGAGTGCCGTGGTGGCTTTGTCTTGGCTCACTGCAACCTCTACCTTCCAGGTTCAAGCAATTCTCCTGCCTCAGCTTCCCAGTTAGCTGGGATTATAAGTGTGCACCACCATGCCCAGTTCATTTTTGTATTTTTAGTAGAAACAGTTTTGCCATGTTGGCCAGGCTAGTCTTGAACTCCTGACCTCAAGTGATTCACCCACCTTGGCCTCCCAAAGTGCTGGGATTATAGGGATGAGCCACCTCACCCTGCCTGCTAGGAGTTTTTGTTTGTTGTGAGTGGGTATTGTAAATTGCAGTCATGGTTTTCAAATGTTTACTTTCACTTTTTAGAATAAACCCTGCTTAATTGTAATGTGTTATTTATCTATCACTGGGTTTGATTTGCTGATATTTTATTAGGGTTTATATCTGTGTTTATGGGAGATGTCTCAGTAAGTATCCTGACTTCATAAAATGAGCTGCAAAGTGTTCCTTTTTAATTTTCTGTAAAAGTTTAGATAAGATTGGTGCTACTTTTTAAAAGTTTGAAAGAAATTACTGGCGAAGCCTTCTGCGCCTGAGTTGTTCTTTTTTGGGAAGATTTGTAGTAATGAATTCAATTTATTTTATTGATACAGAAATATTAAAAATCTTTTGCTTCTTGTGTTCATTTGGTAATTTGTGCCCTCGTAAACATTTAGGTTTTTGCTTTCTTTAGTCAACTAAACTTGTTCATATTCATCCACCAAATGTTTATCTTTTTGCACTTTTGTTCATCTCTCCTCTACTGTTATCTCCTCTTGTTCTTTTTGTTCTTACGGGTTGCTGCTTTTCCTCCTCTTTCCATTATTGTCATTTTAGTGGAGGAAAATGACAGTTTTTATGGAGGAAAATGTATGTGTTTAATTTGTGATATTTAACTAGGGTCTCTCTTTAACCCTTGTCTTTCCATCTCCTTAATTTTCTAACTAGAGTATAGTGGACATGATTTTCTACTCATAATTACAAATGTCAGCCATAACAGGTTATTGAAATGTAGTGATATTCTGAAAGACTTCTGAAGATTTTGTTTTTGTCCCCACTCCAAGTTGCCCCCAAACTTTAAAAATTTCTTTTCTTTTTATAATTTATTTTTTCTCTCATTGGAAATTATTACTTCTATGGAGGTAATTAGGGTATCATTGAGTTTGTTAGAATTGGGTGTAAGCGTCCAGGTGTGGTGGCTCATGCATGTAATCCCAATACTTTGAGATGCCAAGGAGGGCAGATCACGAGGTCAGGAGTTAGAGACCAGTTTGACCAACATGGTGAAACCCTGTCTCTGCTAACAGTACAAAAATTAGCTGGTTGTGGTGGCCTGTGCCTGTAATCCCAGCTACTCAGGAGGCTGAGGCAGGAGAATTGCTTGAACCAGGAAAGCGGAGGTTGCAGTGAGCCGAGATCGCACCACTGTACTCCAAGCATGGTCAACAGAGCGAGACTCCATCTCAACGAAAAAAAAGAATTGTGTGTAAAGAATCCCAGTTCGTTTAGTGCGTAAATATTGTAACATCTCTTTTGACTTTTGAAACATAGGTTCATTTTACATTGTGTTTTTAAATATTTATTTATTCTTATTTCTTTTTGAGATAGTCTCACTGTGTAACCCAGGCTGGACTGCAGTGGTGTGATCATGGCTCACTGCAGCCTCAACCTCCCAGGCTCAATTGATCCTACATTCAGTCCTCCTATCCCAGTCTCCCCCGTAGCTGGTACTACAGGCATGCACTACCTTGCCAAGCTAATTTTTTTTTTTTTTTTTTTTTGTGGATAGGCACAGGATTTTGTCATGTTGCACAGGCTGGTCTCAAACGCCTAGGCTCAAGTGATCTGCCCGCTTTGGCCTTGCAAAATGCTGAGATTACAGGTGTGAGCCCCCACACCCAGCCTTTTGTGTTTTAAAAGTTTTTCTTTTGGAATACGTTTAAATTAATATAGAAGTTTCAAAGGTGGTTTAGAGAATTTCTGTATAAGTTTTAATCAGCCTCCACTAATGTTGCCACCAAATATAACCAGTGTATGTTTGTCATAACTATGAAATTTAACATTTGTATTACAGTATTATTACTATTACTTGAACTACAAACTTTATTTTGGATTTCACCAGTTATTCCATTAACATCCTTTTTGTATTCAAGAGTCCAATCCAGGACTTTGGATTTAGTTGTCTTGTCTCCTTAGTCTTAGTCTGCTGTGTTTTACAATTTCTTAATCTTTCCTTGTTTTTCATAACCTTGACAGTTGTAAAAAGTACTGTATACATTTATTTTATACAGTGTTCCTCTGTTTGGGTTTGTCTGATGTTTTCTTGTTTTTAAACTGGCATTATGAGTTTTAGGGAAAAGATCACCAAGCAGAAGTGCTGTTTTCATCATACCGTATTAAAGACTGCATGCCATGAATGAGACATATCACTATGGATGCTAACCATGATCACTTGGCTGAGGTAGTGTTTGTCAGGTTTCTCCATTGTCAGTTTGTCCCCACCCCTTTTATGGTCTGTTCTTTTGAAGTAAGTTACCAAGGTAAGCTCATACTCAAGGGAAGGAAAATTCATTTTTATCTTTGGTGAAGGGAGTATATGCTTATATTATTTGGAATTTATCAGGACCATGTGTCCCTTCTTTCCATTTATTTATTTATTCAATCATTTGTTTTTACCAGTATGGATTTAGGATTGTCTATTTTATTTAGGAGTTAGAACCTAATGCTAATGTTACTTATTTTTGCTAAAAGTGTTCCAACTTTGGCCATCCAGCATTTTTTCAAGTTGGCTTCTGTTACCTTTTGACATGCCCCCATCTTTAAAAAAGTAATAATAATTTTCTTGCATTCTGACCCTATAAGTTACACGAGGTTCATCTTGGTGTTTTTTCTGCATGTACCCTAGAATCAGTCATTTCTTCTAGGAGTCCTGGCTCCTTTTATTAGAGAGAATGGTATTTAGAAACCAAGATCTAGTTGTAGGTGTGCTTGTTGCTAGTGGGATGTCACTGCTTCTAGACCCTCTAAGAAAGCAGCCCTAGCTCTCTATACTAACCCATGTTACAACACATACCTGTCCATCTGTATATGCATTAAATAAATGTGAGTTCACACTGGTATGTCTTACTCTAACCTAGCACCACAGGGTTTATTGTATCTTTCCTCTCTTGCTTATTTGTAACTTCTTTATCTGATAGGGAGAAACCTTGTTTCCATTATCTACTATTTATTTACGTATGTTTTCAATCCCAGTATACATGTAAAAAAGTTCTATGTATACTGATAGTTTGCTCATTAAGAGTTATTTCCTTCTCTTCATATTTCTGAAACTTTTTTTTTTTTTTTTTAAGATGGAGTTTCACCATGATGGCCAGGCTGGTCTTGAACTCCTGACCTCAGGTGATCCACCCACCTCAGCCTCCCAAAATGCTAGGATTACAGGCATGAGCCACCATGCCTGGCCCTCTGAAACTTTTTTGAAACTTTTTTTGGGGGGCTTGCATTGAAGTTTTATATTTTTTAGAGAAGATTTGTGTTTGCTCATGTTAGTCACTTTGAGGTTTTTCCCTTTTAAAAGCAGCTTTTTAATACGATATACATAAAAGTTACCATTTAACCATTTTTAAGTGTACATTTATACAATTCATTGGTATTAAGTACATTTACAATGTTGTGCAGCCACCACCATTATTTATTTTTGCATCTTTTAAATCGTTGTAAAGAAGTACTGTGTACCTATTAAGACAGTAATTCTTCATTTCTCTACTTCCTATAGCCTCTGGTAACCTTGATTCTACTTTCTGTCTCTATGAATTTGCCTCTTCTGGGTACCTCATAAAAGTGGAATCATAAAATATTTGTCCTTTTGCATCTGGCTTATTCCACTTAGTATACTGTTTTCAAGATTCATCCATCTTGTATCCTGTATCCAGTTTGTATTCTTTTAAGGCTGAATAACATTCCATTGTGTGTACGTGTGTGTGTGTACATATGTACACACATACTGCATTTTGTTTATTAATCTGTTGGTAGACATTTGGGTTGCTTCCACCATTTAGCTTACTGTGAATAATGCTGCTATGAACATCGGCATACAAGTGTCTGATTGAGTACATGCTTTTGTTATTTTAGATGTCTATCTAGAAGTGAAATTGCTAGATCGTATGGTAATTCTATGTTTAACTTTCTGAGGAACTGCCAAATTCTTTTCTACAGTGGCTGAACTGTTTTGCATTCCCACTAGGAATGCACAAGAGTTCCAATTTCTCCCACATCCTAGGCAATACTTGTTATTTTCCATTTTTAAAAGTAAATAATACCAGCCAGGCAGGGTGGCTCACACCTGTATTCCCAGCACTTTGAGTGGCTGAGGCATGGAGAATGGCTTGAGGCCAGGAATCTGAGACTAGCCTGGGCAAACTGGCAAGACCTCACCTCTATAAAAAAATTTAAAAATTACCTGAGCATAGTGGCATGTGATCCCAGCTACTCCATAGGGTGAGGCAGGAAGATCACTTGGGCCCAAGAGGTCAGAGGCTACAGTGAACCATTATGGTGCCACTGTACTCCAGCTTGGACTACAGAGCAAGACCTTGAGAGAGAGAGAGAGAGAGAGCGAGACACACACATACAAACACACACAGAATGAGAGAGAGAGAGAGAGAGAGAGAGAGAGAGAGAGAGAGAGAAAAGCTGTCCTAATGGGTAAGAAGTAGTATCTCATTATGGTTTTGATTTGTGTTTTCTAATGGTTAGTGATGCTGAGCATCTTTTTATGGGGGGGTATTTTAATTATGGGTTTTTCATGGCCTTGTAGGTTATGAAAATTCTGGCTACAGACCTTATTTAACTGTGGTCTTATGATTAGGGATTTCCTAACTGCCTTAGTTCATTTGGGCTGCTGTATTGAAGTCCATAGACTGAGTAGTTTTTAAACCTCAGACATTTCTCAGAATTCTGGAAGCTGGGAAGTTATATCAAGATGTCCAGATTCAGTGTCCCACTTTTTCACGGATGGTGCCTTCTGGCTGTCTCCTCACGCAATGGAAGGGGCAAACAAGCTCTCTTGGGCCTCTATGATAAGTGCACCAGTCCTACTCATGAGAGCTGTGCCCTGTGATCCCATCAGCTCCCACAGGCCCCACCTCTTTTTTTTTTTTTTGAGACAGAGTCTTGCTCTGTCACCCAGGCTGGAGTGCAGTGGCATGATCTCGGCTCACTGCAACCTCCACCTCCCGGGTTCAAGGATTCTTCTGCCTTAGCCTCCCGAGTAAATGGGAATGCCGGGCTAATTTTTGTATTTTTAGTAGAAATGGGGTTTCACTGTGTTAGCCAGGATGGTCTCCATCTCATGAACTCGTGATCTGCCCACCTCAGCCTCCCATGGGAGGCATGAGCTACCACGCTGGCCGGCCCCACTTCTTAATAACATCAATACCTTGGTATTGGGATTTCACATATAAATTTTAGGGGGATGGAAGCATTCAGACCATAGCACTGACCATTGGGTGGATATGCTTTGAATTTAGTTCAACTCGAAAAGCCAGAGCCAACCCTAAGACATCAGAATTATCCCCACTACCTCTTCAGTGAGTGTTTTGTTTTGTTTTTTCCTAGTTCACCCGGTCGGAGTGTTGCCCTTTAGGTTTTCTGGTTTTTAGTCTGACTTCTCATTTTTCTGGGGCCCTGAGGTTAACCTGATAAAGCATTGGTTCTAGGACATTGGGTTTTTGGTCATATGGTACCAAGAGAGAAATGCCATCTTTGGAATTTCATTTAGCTCTCCGAGTTCCCACTTTCTAGTTGTTAATGGCTTCAAGGGTTTTCATCTATGCACTTATAAAATTTGTTAAAATTCATAATGAGAGCCGGGCATGGTGGCTTATGCCTGTAATCCCAGCACTTTGGGAGACTGAGGCGGGCATATCACAAGGTCAAGAGATGGAGACCATCCTGGCCAACATGGTGAAAACCTGTCTCTACTAAAAATACAAAAATTAACTGGGCATGATGTTGCACACCTGTAGTCCCAGCTACTCAGGAGGCTGAGGCAGGAGAATTGCGTGAACCTGGGAAGCGGAGGTTGCAGTGAGCCAAGATCGCACCACTGGCACTCTAGCCTAGTGACAGAGCGAGATTCCGTTTCAAAAAAAAAAATTCATAATGAGCACATTTGGTGTTCTGATCTAGAGTTTTTCAAGTTGTCAAGTTTTAACCACATTGCCAGAACAGAACCTTGTTTTATTTTTCTTCTGTTGAAAGGCAGGTATAATTGACTTCATTGAGTTTAAGGGAGAGTCTAGTAGTCTGCATATAGTTCTCATGAATCAGGGAAGCAAACTGTTTATAGGTACTTATTTCTAGAATCAGTGATCAAAGATGAGATTTAGGGCTGATTTTATATATTCATACATATTCATGTGCCCTCCATTTTTATTATAGCTTTCTAATCTGAGCTGCTTTGTGTAGCAAACACATGTATGGATGACTATAAATTAGTAAAAACAGATTTTAAATTTTTCTTTTTCTCTTTGGAAGAAATCAGATGTTTACAAAAAATAGACAAAGGCAAGGACATTAAAACAAAATCTAGAATAATCAAAGAGCTTGGGAAATGCTCATATTTGTTTTATATTGAATAGCTCTATTAATGAATACTTATTGCAGTTTGTTTTTATTTCAGCTTTGGCTAGATCAGAGTCTAAGAGAGATGGAGGTTTTAAAAATAATTGGAGCTTTGATCATGAAGAAGAAAGTGAAGGAGATACAGATAAAGAGTAAGGATTTTTTTTTTCCCTCAGATATTTTATAAGAATAAAACTTCTCATTAGAAAAACAATTTCTATTCCATGGAAATATTTTTAGTAGTATGGTATTCTTAAGAAAATATTTAACTCTTTTCTAGTCACTTGAAGGAAAGAAAAAGCAATTCTTTATTGATAAATAATTTTACTGTTATTTTTCTCCATCTTTTGAAATGTATATATTCTTGTAATTTATGTAACCTTATAATTAAAAATTGTACAATGGATCACTTTAAAATAAGGAAATTGTTTTTTGTTTTTTAAAAAGGGATTCATTCTGTTCAGGCAGCAATTTGAAAAGCCACCATTTGTCATGAGTAAGTGAACCCAGATTAAGACCCTTGCATTTTGTATGAAAGTTTAAATACTACAGTTATCTTTCTTCCCCAGTTGTGACCACCACCCCTACCACATCCATCTTAGGTCAGATTGTCACCAGAGAAAGCACAACCATTATAAATGATAAACACAGGTGTTTACCCAGACCGAAGTTAAGCAGTGTGCATTACACTTTGTTAATCTACTTGGAATGACTACCGTGTAAAAATTTTAAATGATAGTTTTAATAGAACTTTTTGTATGTCATGAGATTTGTTTTAAAAATTCAACATTTAGTCTTTTGACCAGGCGTGGTGGCTCACACCTGTAATCTCAGCACTTTAGGAGGCTGAGGCAGGTGGATCATTTGAGGTCAGGAGTTCAAGACCAGCCTGGTCAACATGGTGAGATCCCATCTCTACTAAAAATTAATTAGCTGGGTGTGGTGGTGCACGCCTGTAATCCCAGCTACTTGGGAGGCTGAGACAGGAGAATCGCTTGAACCCTGGAGGCAGAGGTTGTAGTGAGCTGAGATCATGCCATTGCATTCCAGCCTGGGCAACAGAGTGAGACTCCACCTAAAAAAAAAAAATCAACATTCCTTTAGGTTTTTGAGTTACTGATCTGGTTTTATGCTGGCCAAAAGAGACAACAAATTCAGAGATACCCAAATATACACACAAAGTTCTACCAAAACTATAAATATGTTAAAGAAATTTTTATACAAGAAGTCATTCAGAATATATTGGCTAAATATTGTAGGTGCTTCACTTCTGTCTGGGCAACAGCTCCGTTCATCATTACCACTTTATGTGCCTTCACCTATGAGATGTTGATTTGAAGTTTTATTTGAAGGAGAGCTTTGAACTGGTAAGTCTTTCATTTAAAGTCAGTATTTTGTGGCTTGCTTTCTTTCATTTCTTTTATATTTTTTCTGATTACTCTAAAATTAAAATAATTTTTGTTATATTCAGTATGCATATAGTTTTGAAAAATTAGAATTAAATCTGAAATTAAGCTGCATAGGAAGTATACCACATTTTAAACATGTTTGTAAAATGTTTACAAAGAGAATTTTTAGCATTAAAAAATTTGGGATGTATACAAACAGTAGTGAAAGAAAACATTTTACAATTTTATGTAAATATCTAGGACTTTACAATAAATACCTTAGCTGAATTGTCTTCGAAAAGATTGTATTTGACTTTCTTTGGTAGCAGGTTTACTGTAGTTATACATTTTTTTAAAACTGTCTTTCAAGATGGTAGCTGTCCTGTACATTTTATTTATGAATTGTACTTTTTGATTCATCATCAGTCTCAGGGGCATCAGCTGTTTGAACTTCTACAAGATTAAACTAATGTATCTATTAAAAGGTTCATGTTAATAGATACATTAGTTTAATCTTGTAGAATTTCAAGCCAGTGATTTCTCATTGAAGGGTTGGTATTTCCAAGAGTGGTAGAAGTTTAACTATTTTACCGTGGTAATATCACTGGAATTACTTCCTTTTCATTAGCTAAGGCTTTCTTTTCTTTCAGTTTGTCTCTTCTCCATTATTATGTTTCTCTGTCTTTCTACCCTTAATTGTCAGTCTAAGACAGAAAGGAAAAATGAGTGAGAATATTTAAAATCCATAACTAAATAAACAAAATTATGTGTTCATTTATGGTAGGGTTCAGCAAACTGTGACCTATAGGCTAATCTTGCCTGCCACCTAATTCAGTTAATAATTTTTTTGGAACATAGCCACATGTATTGTTTATGGCTGTTTTCACACAACAAAGACCATATGGCCTGCAAAGTCTACATTCTGGCCCTTTACAGAACAAGTTTGCTGATTGCCTGAATTAGGTGGACATGGAGGATAAAACCTCAGAATTTAATGTAAGGATTGTAATTACTACTTAAGATTTTTTCCCCTTATTTTTTTTCTTTTCTGTGTAGTGGGACAAATCTGCTCAATGTGGACGAAGATGAGGATTCTGAAACCTCAAAAGGAAAAAAGGCAAGTGTTGCTCACAATATTTTTTTTTTTGAAAGAAAAAAAGAGGAAAGAAAGGAAAGAAAGTGAAAGAAAGAAAAAAAAGAATGTACGAGAGAAAGAAAGAGGAAAGAAAGAAAGAAAGAAAGAGGGAGAGAGAATGGGATTCTTGTTCTATTGCCCAGGCTAGAATGCAGTCTAAAAATGGGTATTAAAAACCTCTTTTATGCCAATAATTGTGCTTAACAATGGAGACAGGAAGGAATAAGAGAC